>QJNY01000316.1:0-96021 GCA_004155945.1 Monosporascus sp. mg162
CCCCCCCCCCCCCCCCCCCCAATCCGTACTTTGCCGATTTTCGAAGATTATTGATCTCGAGCGAAATCGACGAGGCTACAATACCTTATAATTTTCTATATATATCTATATCCTAAACCCGTATGTCATCTATTGGCCCAGTGGATGTAACTATCTAAAATAGCGCAATGAGTTGTATATTATACGAGTTATTACGCGGCATGCCGTGGAATAACGCGTAAGTCGGTGCTGTGCTTGCCCAACTCTGTAGATGGCGATGACAGCAAGATGGTCAAAACCATCCCACACACAGAGCCAAGATTGGCTGTTGAAATGCAGACAAACCGGGAAAATGAAGGACAGGCACAATAGGATGAGACACAAGGGTACCCTACCAGCCGTTCAATATGCGACAAGTTAGCTGGTATGATAAATAGATGTTTCCGCTCGTCCTTCAGGGATCTGCATTTTGCCGAGAATCTCGTTATAGACATTCGCACAAACCCAGCCCTGCATCATGCTTCCATTTTTCCCACAAGCGGCGTCCCCTAAACTCGCGACTCAGAGACAGCCAGGAGTCAGAATCCTGGTGGCGCCATCCGGATTCAAAGAGAGTCTGGGACCAGACGAAGTGGCCGATTGTATCGAGGAGGGAATCCGAAGAGTGCTGCCCGAATCCTCCGCGCTGATTCGCAAGGTACCCCTTCACGATGGAGGAGAGGGCTTCTGCCGCGCCCTCGTCGCGGCCCAGCGCGGCGAGATACACAACATCACCGTCATGGGCCCCACCGGCGAGCCCGTCGAATCCCACTTCGGTATGATCGGGGGAGACTCCGCGGTCTTGGACATGGCAACCGCCGCAGGTCTGCGGCTCGTCCCCAGGAACTGCCGAGACCCTACCGTCACGACTACCTTCGGTGTCGGACAGCTGATGGCCGCGGCTCTGGACAAGGGCTGCAGGAAGATCATCATCGGGTGCGGGGACTCCGGCACGTCCGACGGCGGCTCCGGATTGCTCCAGGCGCTCGGCGCGAAGCTCATCGACGCCAACGGGGACGAGATACCGACGGCTAGGGGAGGAGGCAGCCTCGCCAACCTGGACAGGATTGACATGAGCGGCATACACCCACGGCTTCGAGCAGGGGAAGTCAAGATCGAGGCGATATGCAACATCAAAAACGTTCTCTGTGGCCCAAACGGTGTGGCTCGGATATTCGGTCCCCAGAAGGGCGCTACCCCCCAGCAAGTAGAGACCCTATCGGAAGCAATGGACAACATGGCCCGTGCTGCGAAAGCGATCCTCGGCAAACATATAGGGGACACCCCCGGCAGCGGCGCTTCGGGCGGTCTCGGCGCCGGACTCCTGCTCCTTGGAGCGGAGCTTCGACCAAGGAGTGAGGCCGCCGACGAGTATTTCGGTCTAAGGGGTGCTTTCGAGGAGCCGTGGGACGTCGTCATCACCGGAGAAGGCAGCCTGGACTCGCAATCGGCCAGGGGCAAGATGACGGTGGAGGTCGCGAGGCGCGCCCGCAAGCTCGACGCGCAGGTCATCGTTCTGGCCGGCACCATCGGCAGTGGCGCCGAGTCCATCTACGACGCCGGCGTCGCGGCCTTTACCAGCATCCTCGACGGGCCGTACTCTCTAGAGCAGGCGATCAAGAACACGGACCGGCTCCTGAAGGACGCGGCCGAGCGGTCCGTCCGCATGCTTCAGGCCGGTATGTCACTTAGCAATAACAACAAGAAGAGCAAGGAGCAGTTCCCGTCGAGCGGGCCCGGTTACCCTAAAATGAATCGTAATGAAAATCGGGATACCCTCTCAGACATAAAGGGGCTGAGTAGATCGGTGACCTGCTGAGGATGCGCTGGATTGCCCAGGACGTTATATGATGAGAGTCATAACCATGAAGAATGACTCAATTCACGATACCACGATTCTACGTTGTTTGGAGCGAGGGTACATATTTGATGGTGGGCTATGCGAAGATTCCTGTCATGACTTAATTAGCGTTAGAAGTTACTTTCGATCTATCACAATACAGCACTTATTGACGATCATGTTCGAAGTTTGGTGGTCTCTAATACTGATTTACGAGGATAAACGGCGAATAGGGAACTTAACTGTGGAAGTCTACCATCGAAGCGGAAGCCCCTGGTCTGGCAATAGCAGTCCCTCTGTCCGCGCCGCGGCAATTCAGCAGCGCTCTGATCCTTTTACTCCGTTTATAGAAGTTGAATCCTCATTTCATCCGCCACCGCACAAGGGCAGTGTATGGTTAGGCTTATTTCTTGCTACGAGGCGCGTTATGAGAAGCACCGCTAGTATTTGTACTCAGATACATACTGTCTTCGGATGAATCTGTGTAGCTGGAATGTCGTTGGCATCTCGATTGTATGATCCTGTATCTGCCAAGCCTGCAGAGATCTGCACAGATTCAGATGGGACTATAAGCGATGTAAATGTGAACAGTAATGCGAATACCAAGAGTCCGTTACTGCGGGTACTATGATTTGTGGTAGTTAAGGCTGGAGGGCTGGACTCGAGATGCGGAATTTACGCACGCGACGGACGGATCGGCCGGTTGACAAGCCATCTTGCGTACAGTATATTAGTGACTAGCTCCCCTTGGTCAAAGAAAGAATGTATACTAGTAATCGTACGGGATTTTCGAGGAACTACCTAATCTCATCTCAAAGAAGTTGTTGGTTGCATTTGTCCCTTAAAAGAAGCAAGCCATGCGTCGTCATAGTGCTCTTGGCTTGGCTTAGCTTAGAATGTCGTTATCGTTCCGTTATCACAAGTATCTTTTACCTTATCAGGTGTCACACGCCTGCTTACAGTAGTACTCATTGCAGGGCTATCAACCGGGTACCTGTCCACTAGAGCTAGCAGGCAGGGTACTTGTACAATGCACACACACACATACATACATACATACATACATATTATCAGCTCCATATCGGACCCGAGTGAGCGATGACGGAAACGGGCCTTATCTAAGATAGCCAACTCCTACTTGTATGATCACAAGGCTTCTCCGACTGACTCCGGTCATTTGCTTGGAAGTTGAGCAAGAGGAATCCGGGAAGAGTATGTCCTGGCTGATTGATCTTGGGGACATCGGTAAGTGGGAAGGAGAGAGACCTGTTCGCTATTACGCTATTACCTGAACTCGAACACCATCCATGGATCACCCTACATTTTTTTATTCACTTGCATCATCCCCCAGTTCCATCCTCTAAAGCCAAACCCCCGGCACACACTTCCAAGTTTCTTTTCACACTGCCTACGTAACCTATATTTATGCGTCACATCCGCCCATCTTCAGAATGACACAATCCGCCGACCTACAATAGCTGCAGGAACAGTTATAGCCCGCAGGGGAAATATCAGGGACCTACCTCTGCATTCTCAGGTACATATACACCTACTACTACATTGGTATAAGTTGGGGGGGACATGGGCGCATACAGTATGTGACTAGTCATGTAGGTCACAGCTTGGCTCGCGACACCTGCAGACACCCGAGTCCAGTCTTTCCAGACTGAATGAATATCCACAACCAACTTCTTCTTCACTTCACTTGACTTACCTACTACCACCACCACCACCACCTTGTCTTTCTGCCTGGCGATAGATGCCACCCACTTTCACCAAATCTGCCTACCACCCCATCTGCCTTGCACCACCCTTCCACCACGAACAATGGGTACTCAAATTCCTCGTCACCGCATCGATACTGTCCTGTCCTAATTTAGGTATCTCTAAGTTAGGCTTGCTCGGTAGCTCCTCTCTCCTTACATCCATACCTTCTCAACAGCAGGGGATATATCCGGAGCTACGCCCATCAACGCTATCGGTATAAAAGACGCTACGCCTCGCCTGCCCACCGTCCGACCCTCGGCGTGATAACCCAAGATGCATCAAACACCCCGCGCCCCGCCTCGGACATCGTCCCCCGCTTCCTCGCCACAAACGAATCCCGCGAGGACAAACAATCAGAGGGACCAGGGCAGCCCCGATGGCCATTCACGGCCCGGCTCGGTGGCGGGGATTCGGGAGGGAGCAACTGCGGGAACGACAAGAGGCGTCCCCGGGAGTCGTCCAGATGGAAGGGGTCCCAGCAGGGATTCCGTCAAGAAACTTGACCAGATAATACAGGTTTGTTTGGCCCCCTTGCCCATAGCAACGCAATGACTGGTATCTAACCTGGTTCTAGAATGTTTATGCAAAGGCGAGCACCGTCATTCTACAGGAACGCATGCAAGTGACTCCGATTCTCGTGGGTAGGGCCCTGGACAAGAGAACAAGCAGATGGGTGAGTTCGTCTGTGCAGTCCTTATTGAAGCTTTTGCCTAAGAATCGCCAACTGAACCTTCGCAGTTTCAACTGGACACGGCTGATATCGACGACTTTCGAGAAGAGTTCCGCCTGTGGAAGCAATGCGGTGGGTTCGAAAACCGGCCTCCGCCCCTAGTTATAGAGACTTACCTCGACACCTCGCGGTTGAAAAATGGACAGAGCTTAGTGACCATGGACGAATTTGGGAGACGTTGGGACGTTGTTGAGGCCATGAATTTCTCGGACCACTCCAGTGATAGCAGCTCGGGGCATCCCGCGAAACCGAACACCCATGTCGTACTGGAGCGGTGGAAGGTGGAGCTTAAGGGGCCACCGCCGGATGACCCAGACGACTTTGGGAATCTTCTTCCCACGGTGTACAAGAAAGCCATCGTCTTGTTCCGGTCTATCTATACCACGACCGGCATCCTGCCGGCCTGGAAATTAGCCAGAAGGTCCAAGACGAAAGGCGTTCACCCTGCTATGCAAGTGAGGTGCCGCGTCTTTGCTGGCGGTTCAGAACCTCGCGGACTCGATCCCCTCAGGATACCATTGTTTGAAGGAAAAGGGGATGTCTCTACGGATTACGTGTTTGGCGACCTTGAAGTCCCCGTAGGCCGCTTTTATATCTCCGTTTCTTACCGAAATAACTGCAATTTCCAAGTGGTAGAGACTGAATCGCTCCTCAGCTCGCGCATCGGTATTGCCATTTCGGATGACATGTTCAAGCCATCGGTGCCACATCGGGGCCACGGGCGCCACGACTCCCCCGCCGCCGCCGAAGTAGGCTCGTTGCCATATCATCGGCAAGGGCCCGAAGTCACTGATAACCAGCAGCGTTATGGAAGCTTGTCCACGTTCCATGGCGAGGGCCCCTTTGGCACGAGCCCTATCTCTGCTCTGAGGGCAGTTAAAGCGCCTGGCTCGGATGCCAGCTCGCCCCCGGAATCCAGGCCCGCGAGCGTAGAAGCTCCGCCACATTCTGTACCAATTGCCCCTACTAGACACCGGTCCCTTAGAGGGGCGGAGGGGCTCGGTCGACGGCCATCAGTATCCTTCCAGTCTTCCCCTTTTAAGCATGGGTCGCTCTCGGGATCGCCAGGCCCTCGGACGCTGGACAACGAAGTATCTCCGTCTCCGCAATCGTCGAGCCGCGGTTCAGGAACGGGCATTCTAACGCACGCCAGGAACCGGTCTTCCTTGACCGCGGGGATGCCGGCTTTTTTGCGGGGCGGGCCACCTCCCACGGCCGAAAGTCCCGTGGCCGGCTCACCGAGACCGTCCGCCACGAACAGATTTAGTAGTAGCTTTACCCACCGTCGCAACCGGCAGTCATTTGGCGGTGCCGGCAAAGGTGGAGATGATGATCAGAACAGCAGCGGCAAGCAGAGCCTTTCGTCGTCTGTCGCGCAGCCGGGCTCGGGGTTGCTCAATGAGGCTGGCGGGGCCGCCAGCTCTGGTTCATTCCAGAACACCGACGACGACAACATTCAGGAATTCCTGAAAGCTCTTGAAAGCAAGAGGACGCTGCAGAGTTTTGAACCTAACAAGCAGGGAGAATCGTCGACTAAAAAGACGACGGCGCAACTTTCGAAGTTCCATCTCATGCGCGAGTCCAACAACGCGCTCACCGAATCCATGAACTCATCCATGCAGCTGCAGCGCTCGTCCAGTTCGTCCAGTCGGCAGTTAGCCAACGTCCCGGGCATGTCGACGTCGTCATCTCCCGGCAAGCCGCTGTCTCCTCATACGCCCCACACCCCCGCCATTCCGTCTCGCCTTAGCGAGAATTCCATCGTTGATTACACGGCGCCCTCGAGGACAGCGCCAAGATCGCGGAATAACGCGGATCCACTTTCCGAAGAACCGGCAACTAACGTACCCGTCACGCACGAAGGCACCACCGCCATAGATATTCCCTTATCACCTCGGCCGTATCCGCATGGCAGGCGGTCGAGCTCCGTTGCGCATCAGAATCGTGCCTTGGTCGATGATGATGATGTGGATACCCGCCAGAGCATCAGCTTAGGGGCAGACGACCGAGAACCTCCGAGCTTGAGTGCCCTGTTCGGCCGCAATATGGCCGCGGCGGATGTCGAGGACGGTTCGCCGGGCCTCCAGCCGCCCGCGGACATCACAGCGGACTCTTCGGCAGATATGCTGCGACATGGGTCGTCGTCGGCGGAACGGGAAACCCGACCCCCGGGCGGCCTCCTCTCAGGGCTTTCTAGTTCGCCGTACGGTAGGCGTTACGGTGGTAATGCCGGCCGTGGTATCACGCCACCGCAGTCGGGAAGCGGTAGTCTCGTCGGATCCGGAGGCAGATATGGCCGGGGGTACTCGCGAGGGGGAGGTGCCAGCGGCTTTGGCATGCCCAGCGGACCGGCGGACGAGGCGGAAGAAGAAGTGTTACTCTTTGATATGTCAGAGATACACCGCGACCCGTCGCGCCGCAGCATGGAAGAAGGGCGTGGCGGAGGCAGCACCGGTTCCTGGGGTCGTCCGGGCAGGATATGAGCCCGGACATGGCGGCCGTCGCTGATATTGTTTTGGCAGTCTCCGACAAAGCTTGAATCGCACCTCAGTGGATCCGATTTGCAGAGGAAGTTGTACAATGATGGGTTAAACAGCACGGGATCGCAGGCTACGCGAAGGACCTCCTGAGTGCTGCCGGGCCCTGCGGCTTGGGGTTTCGGCGATGCAGATATATACAGAGATTGACACGGACTTTTGGATGCCGTTTATGGGCGGCGGTTTATCCGCCTGCGATTTGGCCCCGACGAGGGGCTGCCTGGTTAGAGCTTTCTGGATGGTCTGTAGAGGTTCGACGGAGCAGACAGCTTTTGGGCGTTTGGGGGATACGCAGGAGCAACGGGCAAAGCCACCGGCCGATTCTTGTCATACCGTGTGTTATGGTTGCATTTTCATTTTCAGTCAAAATTGCTTGGGAAAGGGTCATGAACCGCAAATGATACGGAGAACGGACGGACGAGGCACGGCTATCTATACATACCCCCTCATACGGAGCTGAGCGACATAAATGGTTATTATATATACTCATATATACCTATATCTAAGTGGCTTAAAGGCGTAATAAGCCTTTGCTGTCGTGCTTATAAGTTAGTACGTCCTATAGCTTATCGATTGTGGGTGGCAAGGGATGCGTATGTTGGCTATACGTATTGCGCGTTCTTCAGCTCGAGTACGTAAGCTACATAGATATCTGTAGCAAGAAACGGACGGTTTATATAATAGCTCATTCGCATAGGCCGCACAAGCCCGGAGGAGTACGTACGACGGATAAGAATGCGCTTGCTACAGAGTAGGTAAAATATTGTTAGGAAGCAATTCGTCGCTGATACCTCGAGATAGTACCATACACAGAGCTAGTTACTTATGTTGTTATGTCGGAACTGAAGACAAATTAATTCTCTCATATGATAAGGAGTCAGCCAAGATGTAGACTAGAAAGGTGAACGGCAAACGTACATAAGCTTGAGGCTGGAAGGTCCTGAATACAGTACCTAAAGAGGGGCAGCTGAGGGGCAGGGCAGGCAAGGACTGAGGGTTCGACGCCAGGGGACGTGACGCTATGGAGCCTTACCGCTAGGGTGGATGCTAGCGCTACATTTACTGTACTGAGTACTTACCCTATGAACCAATATCGACCCCCTCGCCCCCCTCGCCCCCCTACGCACGTATGTCGTCGTCTGCATATGCCCCATTACATAATTCCCGTACGCCACTTCGCAACGGCCAGGCTACAACTACAACTCCCTCCTACACTTTTACACACACACCTCTACATGTAACCAAACGATCGCGCTCATCTATTTCAACGTACAAGAAAACACACCAAGCCAATAACGAGCGTGGTGACTTCGCACAGCGACAATACCAAGTCAGTCAGGTAAACTCGTGCGCTTCCCCCCGTCTATATCAGGCACCCTATAGCGCCCAGAATGTTTCGAGGAGCGGCAGCTCCAAATGCTTTCGATGCGCCCGTCGGTACGTCATCGCAGCCTGCACCCGTATAATTGCCCCCCAAGATGCGCAACTAACTGTCGCCCCGAAATACAGCCAAGGCGACGGATGAGAACCTCACCTCCGAGGACTGGGGCGCTATAATCGAAGTATGCGACAAAGTGTCGGGCGACCCCAATGGTCCCAACCAAGCCGTCCAGAGTCTGATCAAGAGACTTGCCCACCGCAATGCCAACGTTCAGCTCTACACTCTCGAGGTAAGCCAACTCCAGGCCGTAACTGTAGGGTACGGAAAAGCGCCATACTGAGCCGTGACCAGCTCGCCAATGCGCTTTCCCAGAACTGCGGCAAGAATGTCCATCGCGAACTCTCCAGTCGCGCCTTCACCGATGCCCTGCTCAAGCTCGCCAACGATCGCAATACCCATCAGCAGGTCAAGGCGAAGATCTTCGAGAGGATGAAGGAATGGTCCAACATGTTCAGCAACGACGCCGACCTGGGCATCATGTATGACGCCTATTATCGTCTGAAGCAGAGCAACCCCACCCTCCAACCGCCCTCGGCGCCCCAGAAAAATAGCCTCACAGAGGTGGACCGCCAGAAGGAGGAGGAGGAGCTGCAGATGGCATTGAAGCTGTCTCTGCAGGAAGAGGAGAGGAAGAGGAAGGCTTCTGAGAGCGCCGCTTCTCCTTCCGCGGGGCCAAACACAAGTTCGGGCGCCGCTGGTGCGGGAGACGCAGCTGCACAGGCAGAACCCTTGCCATCACACCCGACCGGCACGACGGCTGCTACCGTTTCTCGCGTTCGCGCGCTCTTTGACTTCGTACCCAGCGAGCCGGGCGAGTTGGAGTTCAAGAAGGGCGACGTCATCGCCGTTCTCGAATCCGTTTACAAGGACTGGTGGCGCGGCTCGCTCAAGGGCAAGACCGGCATCTTCCCTCTCAACTACGTCGAGAAGCTCACCGACCCGACCCCAGGCGAGCTCCAGCGTGAGGCTCAGATGGAGGCCGAGGTCTTCGCCGAGATAAAGAACGTTGAAAAGCTGCTTACTCTGCTGAGTACATCGAACACGGCCCCGCGCGAAGAAGACAACGAGGAGATATCGGTATGTCACGTATCGTCACGTATCGCACCGGGAAGAGCTACGGCTAACAATCCTAGAAACTTTACCACCAGACGCTAGCCATCAGGCCGAAGCTCATCAAGCTGATTGAGAAGTACTCCCAGAAGAAGGACGACTTCACCCAGTTAAATGAGAAATTCATCAAGGCCAGACGAGACTACGAAGCGCTCCTAGAGTCGTCCATGTCACATCCGCCACAACCGAATTATCACCAGTATGCACCCAGACCATCCATGGCCCAGGGTTATGGCGGTCCGGGGGGTCCGGGTCCAGCTTACGCGCCTCAAGGACCACCTACGGCACAGCAGGAACCTCAAAGATATTACACTCCGGGCCCACAAGGGCCTGCCCCGCCAGGTACGTTGAACGAAGCCCGCTGTGTGGAAATATGCTCACGTATATTTAGAGCCGAACCAGTTCCAGGCTACATCACCACCCCCTAACTTTCAACGCCAAACCCCCGGGCCGGCCCCCTTCTATCTGCAAGGTGCCGAGGTTCCTCCGCAAGCAGGACAGCAGCCGCCACCGGTCCAGCAGCAGTTCCCACCCGGGGAGCAGCCTTCCCGTCTAACTAACGCGGGGAAGCAGCCGGCGCCCATCCAGACGTCATCTCCGCCCCCGCAGTCTTATCACGCTTACGCTCAACAACCTTCCCAGACGAGCCCCCGCCCCCAGAGCACTTACGGCAACCCGCAGGAGCTGGCCACATCGGCATACGATTCCCCGGTTGCAGCCCCTAACCAGGGCGGCGGCGGCCCTTCGGATCCGTACTCAGCGTCCGCGTATTCCCAAGAAGATGGCTACGCCGCAGAACAAGGCGCTCCCTCGGCGCCGCCGCCCGCCGGGCCCGTGCAGCCAGCCTTCCCGACTCCCCTAGCCTACGGGGCTCAACAGCCGTCGGCGCCCTCGCAACAACCGCAGTACAGCGCATATAACCCGAACCGTCCAGCTCGGCAGCAGGCGGACGCCTCGTCCCCGTCGTACGACGAGCCCCCTCCTCCCCAGCCCACCGGACCGGCGCCCCCGGTCCCGCAGGCACAGGCACAGGGACTGGGACTGGGACTGGGACAGCCGCCGTCAGCTCCCTACACGACGGGGGCGACGCCGCCGCCGTTGCAGCCGGGCGGCCCCGCCTACGACTCCAGGCAGCCCTTTCCCAGCCAGCTGGCGTCCCCGCCGCAGCCGCAGTATAAAGCGTACGTGCCGCCCGAGAGCGAGCCGAGCGCGCCGCAGGACTACTACCGACAGAGCGCTTACTGATCTAATAAATCTGCGTTCCGGGGTTCAGAGCATGGTCGGTTTCCCCGGGGGTCGGGGTTGGATGGAAGGCTCGTCGCAGCTGAAGTCTTAAGGGCCAGGGAGGAATAGGCTAGGGCGGAGGGGGTTGGGTCCGCGTGGTGTTTCACGCACATCCTTACGCGCTTTCAAATAGGTACTATAGTTTTTGGGGAGGCTGCCATATGGGATACGTTATTGTAACTACGTTCTTGATGCTATTCCCCCACCACAGCCCAGGTAGTTCATCGCAATTAATAATGCAATATGCGTAACGTCACAGTAGAAACGGCATATATGCTCAATAAGCAACATACCCTTCCTTGACATATAGACATATAGTATATAATATATGAGAGGGGTTCTGCCTACGACGCCCGTCGGTCAGGGCAGCCAGCCCGGCTTGTCTTGAACCCAACAGATCCAAGACTGGATAAGACCGGTCAAGAGTGGCGGCGGACTCCGGACTGATGAGTATGAATGTCGGCGATTATCTTATCAATTCTATTGTTAATCGGATATTCGTCTAAAGGGTGAGCCGGCACCCCTGTCAGCCGCTCTCACCTGGACGGATCCCGAGCGAGGATGTGTGGCAGGGACCCGGAGCATCTCTGTCCCGCGGCAGATCATGTCGCTTTAGTTACACGGGTCACGCCTCATGAGTTAGTTCTCTTCAGCCTTACCGATGGCAACCTGGCACAATCAAAGCCGAGGCGGAAGTCGCGCGAGATTTTATGAGAAGGCGGTCGAAAGAGTCGCATTGCCGGTCGATATCCTACGGCCCCAGCCCCTCCGAGTGACGGTTGACACGGAGACGCAGCGGCGGAAGTCGTATTTCTGCGCAACGACGACTCTGGCGGAGTCTGTCAGCCGCAACGCTTGTGTTGGTGAGCTGTTCTTTGATCGGTTCTCTTGCCGGGTATTCAATACGCGAAATATGTCATGTGGAGGGGAGCCCGACTCCGCCAACTGGGTCAGCCGTCGAGATCAACCTTGGCACTGTGACTGGCGCGCTACGTCGTACTCAAGGATACCCCTGAGTCCCGGAGGGCTAATCAAGAGACCGTGGCGCACAGCATGTCTCCCCCTAATGCGACCCACGTTCGAATCTGTCACTCGTAGGATTCCGAGCCTTCCGCCGGTCAGATATACCACCACCGCAGCGGAGCCATCACTACGGGGGGTCGGAGGTTCGGAGCCCTATGTCATACATATCAGAGAAGATTCCAACCAGAAGCACGGCGTTTCAGTCACCGTTTTCGACGGAAACGCGTTTCCGTGTGTAAGTTTGGTTTGTGGCGCGCCTAGCAACGGACAGGAATTTTGTTTTACGGCACGATGAGTATGTATCGAGAGTGAGAGCAGCGATTTTCAGCAGGGCGAGTGGTATGCTTGGCGTTGCAATTTGTCTGCCACCCGCATGTGAGGTAAGATTTAGGTGCAAAGCGGTGCCGTAACTGGGGTCCGCCAAAGCTCAGTGGTCTTGCTCTAAGTAGTTCATGTGTGTAAAATAGCCCTTTCAGGGCAGGCTCAGCCATCCACGACGTTGTTTTTAACTGCAGGAGACGGTGTCCAGTGCTCTTGCCAATCTGTGTGTGACTTCAATCAGATTGGGCGTCACTGCCGGCAGCAGGCTCCCTGACTCTTTCCCCCTCCTTTTTTTTTCCGATGCCGCGATTCCTTCCTCAACCTCTACAACTCAGGTCGCTCAACAGTGCAATTCAGTCTACCAAGCAGCTCCCAAATTTGCTGACCTCGTCATCTTGAAGGTCTCTGGCGACTACTGCTTCCTCTGTGGACATGGCAGACCCTCTTTCGGTGGCCGGCTTGGCCATTGGCGTGGTGTCTCTAGGTCTCCAAGTCACTGGGGGCATCACGGATTACATCGACGCCCTCAATTGCCGCGACCAGGACATTGCGTTGGTAAGACAACAGAACGACTCATTGCGGAAGACACTCCCAGTAGTTCAAACATCACTCTCCCAGCTCCAGCGCGACCACCAAGCCGCGACAGCGGCAGTGCGCGAATGCCTCGACTCGTGCAAGAAGGAACTGCAGGTTCTGGAGAGCCTCGTGGCCGAACTCGTCGCCTGCGACCAATCTACAACTGGTCGGAAAAACAAGATCAAAAACCAGGGCAAAAAGCTGCTGTACCCGCTCAATCGCCCAAAGCTCGAACAACTCGGGACAAGATTGCGCAACGTAAATGCGACTCTTCAGTTAGCGTTGCAAACTTTAGGACTGTAAGTAAGCCCGACCAGTTATAATTCATGACCATTCATTTGCTTAGAAACTTCTTATCAGATCTGTGTCACAGCTGGGCACCGAGAAATTAGCCACGCTCGAGGCGAATTCCCATGCCATCTCTACTGGTCTTCTAGTCGTCCAGTCTGAAGTCTCGGCCATGAGTACTCCCCTCCAAGGTATACACAGCACTCTATCTGGATTTGAAACACGCTTCGACAGCCTCGAGAACCATTTTAAGCAACTGCTTGTTCAAATGCTAGCCATCAACGGAACCCCACAGGATGTGAGCATCCCAGTGTACCGAGCTTGTTATATATTCAAGCTTATCACAAGCTTTAGATCACCCCTGCGGTGGTCACCGGCCGGCTTCTTGGAAAGCCGGGGCTCTTGAGAGATATTTGTGACGCTACCGGAGCTCGGGCGAGGCCTAGGTCAAGCGGGACGCGACCGGCAATGAATCACGGTGCAACACAAATCGGCAATGCGGTGTCGACATATACTGGGGGCAGCTTCTCATGCTTGTGCCGCCATCGCCGACGCCTCCAGCGCAAGAATGTTGTCTGGGGCTCTCTCACCCTCTCCCTGGAGACGGCTACCGAGCAGCATCTGCCCGAGTGTCCAGCCACTCAGGTAATAACAGGCACAGATAGAAGCCGGAAAATCGGTTTAACGTACACTGGACTCCGACGTCTGCTCAACTCAGCCGTCCAGCTTTCATTCGCGATTCCGTCGGGGGCAGGAGGTTGGAGTCTCAGCCCCAACTTTACCTACTATCCTACTGTCGACTCTGAAACTGCACCAGCCTTCAGAATACTATCTCTATTAGAAAGCTCTCTGTGTGACTCCTTGAACGAGGTGATATGGCGGGAAAAGTTGATTCCATCAGCTGTATCCGCAATCTTGAGATTGTTTCGAGCCAAGAAGGCGTCTCCTCAAGCAGTTGACGCCAACAATAGGTCTCTGGTCTACCACTTGGCTAGATGTGTGAGTCTCAACTGATCTCCGGCTTAGCGTGGCAAAGCCTAATTCACCGATTCAGATAGCTATAAGCAGCAGTAGAGATGAACGACTTTTGCCGAGTCAGGCCAAGCCCAGCCCTCTGCTTGAGCTTCTGGAATGCTTGCTTGTCAATAAAGCCCCAGCAAACGATTATGATTTATCCGGCCAGTAAGTCCTCAGTGTTCAATCGGAAGTGGCTGGCTTGCAGCCGGCTGACATATCGTGCAGCACACCGCTCAGCCATATGTTTTCGCCACTTGGTTATTGTAGTGTTACCGATCCACTACCCGCCGCTGCCGCGGAGCTCATTCTGCGATCAAATGCCGAGGCCAACGTGGCATGTCTGTCAGAACCACATCCGGCAGCAATATCGATGATCCTTGACCGATCAGGACGACTAGTTTATGCAGAAGACACCGCGGTACTACTTCACTTCCTTGGTTATTCGACTAGAATCGCCGAAGGTTCGTATTACCTGCACCGTAAAAAACGGCGAGTGGCATGCTAAAATGATCTTTTTGATTTCTAGCCTATGGCTGTGGTCCACTGAGCTTAGCAATTCTATCCAACAACCTGGAACAAGTCGAACACCTGGTGAGGAACCATCCTGCCACTCTCGCCGAGCGAGACCTTTTCGGGCATACTCCACTGCACCTTGCTGCAGACAAGCCATCATGCTTGCGACTTCTGGTGGAGGCCGCAGACGCCAGACTCCTCAACCAGGTGGATAGACCTGATGAATTCGGAAAGTCTGCATTGGAAACCGCCGTCTTCCTCAGCGGGCTGCGCTGTCGAGAGCGCACAGATCGCCGCATGTGCCGACGATGCAGATGTGCCGAGTGCGCGGTAATCCTCCTGAAAGCCGACTGCGCGCTCCCTGTGTCGGCACACTTACAGGGCGTATTCCGTCTTGCCTCCAAAAGGTGCAAACTGAGATACGCACGCCACCTTAAAGACCGGAGAGACAGACTGAACCAGCTCGCCCTGGACAACCTTCCAGCAACGGAAGTAGAACGGCTAGGCCTGGTATCTGAACGCGTTCTTGATTCTCTTGCATCGCGAGTCATCCAGCTCCTGCAAGACCGTGGTGTTTGCATCCCTGAGGCCCTTGCTGTCGCGAGAAACGGACCGTCATCGGTCTACCAAGCACTCTGCTGCCCCTGGGATGCTGAACTTTTCTTCAGGGTCGGTTTCCACGACACGGATTCGTGGTGCAACGCTGACGCGGCGGAACTTGAAAATATCCCTAATCTGGTGCAGGGCCTACCATATCTGCATTGGCTGGCCAAGCATGGGGCCATCTCCTGTCAGCTTAAGTCCTTCGAATCACCCAAAGGAATATTCACGGCTCACTATACATTCTGGAGAATTGGTGAAAATCTCGAGTCTAGTAGCTTCTATTGGTCCTGGGATGTCTTTCACGACCCGTTACCATTACCATTCGCCGCCCGCAGAGCTTGGTTCCACGAACTCAATGCCGCAGTGCTGCCAGCTAACATCGCCGACGCATGCCGTTGCAAATGCTCTCCTGAAGGCTGCAACCCGCTAACATCTCTGTTAAAGGGGGCGCTTAGAGGCAACTCTTTTGGATACGAACCGAGACCCTCCCCAGAGGACAGCGTTGCGGAGGACACTGAGTCCTCAGAGCACAGCGTTGCGGAGGTCACTGAGTCCTCAGAGCACAGCGTTGCGGAGGTCACTGAGTCCTCAGAGCACAGCGTTGCGGAGGTCACTGACTCCTCAGAGCACAGCGTTGCGGAGGTCACTGACTCCTCAGAGCACAGCGTTGCAGAGGACACAGACTTCCCAGATCACAACATTGCAGGGGTCACAGGCCCTCCATCAGAGCTGATCACTGAGTTCACCCTATATCTCGCGCGTTTTTGGGGCCATCTCGAGGTTAGACATCATATTGCAGCTCTTCGGTATCTGACCTATACGGCACTAGGAATTCCCCATTCCTGTTGTAACCCGTATGATTGTGGTGAGATTTTCAGGGAGTCGTTTGCGAAAGACGTGGAAGAAGTCGAAGATGAACACGCATATGAGCTGGGGCTACTGGAAGAGCTCTTGGGCGAGTTCAAGGAAGAGCTCATTGCAATCCTTCAAGATCCGGACCGGGGGATTACTGATCTTATCGGCTTCTGGAAACGAACCTGGGTGGGTCGAATAAAGGAGGTTCTGGACCGCCTTAAAAGGAGCGATTTGACAGATGACGAGAGACGCGGAGCTGAAGAGATTGGGGTGGTATGGGACAAGATGGGGCCTGAACCCCCTAAAGTGATAGGGAACCCATACCGCAGAACAACATTGGATCACTGGATGTATGAGCTGGAAAAGATTGAAGCAGAGTGCCAGTGAGATGGGGGCCGGGAAATTGGATGCTTGCAAAGACTCGGGAGTGATGGATTTCATTAGGGCTTTACTACCAACCATTTTAATGTGGATAAAGTCTCAGCGTTCTGGATCAGTTGTGCCCTAATTACTCGTACTGTAGCGTTAGTTGGTTTGGAGCTTGTCCTTCAGTTGAAGTCACCTTGAAAACCTCCGACAGCCACCATTGCCGTTGCCCTCCTTGAAGTACTCCTATTTCGAATCAGGTGTCCCCCCCAACTTAGCTTCTGAATCACACTTTTTTTGCAACACAACAGCCAACTTTGGATATATCGGGTTTTAAAACTATATAACTTAACAGCCAAAAAGCTGCTAACGTACAGCTATAGATAAAAATGTAGCCCTCGTTAAGGGCTACATTTTGATACCGGATATGACTTTGAAACTGTCATATTCGTTGCCTCATCAAGATCAGGCCCTATTTTTGAGGTTGTGGCTGTACCTGCGGCGCAGTTGCGGCTGGGGCTTTCCAAAACCCTGTAGCTTTAAGTATCGACCCACAAAAGACCCACAAAAGACCCACAGAAAACACAAAGCTCAAAATAGGGCCTGATGGCAAGTTGTGATTTTTTGGGCTCAATTGCAGCAGTCCCATTCAAATTTTCGAAAACCTCTTCCAAAAACTTGTTAATATAACAACAACAAATATTATCTATAAAATAATTAAAATGTCATTAGATATAACTCCGGAAAGGCTTATTAACCATACATATAGCTTCTAAATCCGGGCTGTTTTGGTGGAGATATTGGAGATCCAAGTTAAAATTCTCAATTGCAGCAAACCTTCCAACCGGGACGCCCTCATGGCTGCGACATAACAACCACAACCCGTACGGCAAAAAGAATAGCTGGACGGGCTTCTCCCATACTGAATTACCCTTGGAAGGTCCATGGCAGAATGTTGCGACCGGTGGTTGTTGCGTCGCAGCAAAAAGGGCGTTCCGGACTCAATTAACCCCAACCTTCTCATGGCTGCGACGCAACAATCACAACCCGTACGGCCAAAAGAATAGCTGGATGCGCTTCTCCCATACTGGTGCGACCGGTGGTTGTTGCGTCGCAGCGATGAAGGCGTTGTGGTCGCCCATTTCCAAGGCCTAAACGTGGCCGTATTGGCTACAATTGTCGCCCGACAAAATTGAAAAAATTCCTATATACGTATTAGCTTATATTCAACGCATATATGAAGTTATATACTTATTGGACTTGATCTGATTGCGTAACAATTTCTTTTTGTTCCAATCTTTGGATTTTTTAAAAGAAATAAAAGGGAAGTTGATAATTTGTTAGGGACGCTGCAAATGAGACCCCTGTTCGCACAACATGATCTCAGGCCTCGCTGGCTAGTTACGGGAATACGGCATTTAATTGGTTAATTTCTAGCGTCTTGGCGCAATACATTGAAAAACCTTTGAAAAAAATTGGAGAACTAGCCAGCGAGGCTGAGCTAGCTAAGGTAAATGTATGGGCCCGTCCGAAGAGTCATCCCCAGTCTACCGAAATCCGACCCAGTCCAACTGCCGGGCCTCCGCACAACGGCGGACGTTACTACGTGGCTCATCGAGGGGGTCACAGTGGCTGAAGAAAAGTTGCTGGCCGGATTTACGAATGAAAGTAGTCCCTTGCCCGGCCCCAGTAGGGTCCCAATGCGGATGGGCCTAAGCCTTACGAGGTCGCATAGAGGGGGTCCAGGACTGCGACAAGAGGTATGTGTGTGATGCAGAACCCCCCTTTTTCCGGAGTTCAAATAGGCCGATGGGAATAGCGACTTGGGCTACTCCAAGGTGCAAAACTTGGTGATATGTACGGCCGAGGGCCTGTTATCAGTCAATAACTGGACCATGCCACTCGAGAAGTATCATCAATCCGCTAGCAGCGAATGACCCGCTACCTTGTGGTAGGACCATCACCTTTCCGTCCCTTCGACATAGGCACAAAGCTTCCGTGTCATTGCTTGGGATTCTCTAAGGTAACTAGTAAATACATTGTCCTGCGTACAGCGCCACCCAGTCTGTTTCGCCTCGAGATCGCTATAGCAACCATTCGTCCTACGGGGACTGCACCGGAAACCGCCAACGTCTTAGGTCTAGTAAAGTGCTGCGCATAAGGGACCCCGACCGCCAAGCGTTCCGCCCTCAGCTACGAGATATCCGGGGTGGTGGTGGTATAACGACCTAGCGACTAATTGTCCCGATATCTCAAGAGGAAACAAGTCCGCTCCGCTACCGCCAGTACCGGACGAAGAAGGTAAGTAAACTCATCGGCAACCCTCCAAAGCCGCAATTGAAGTGCTGTGTGGAATGCACCTCGCCGAAAGAAGGGGCACGTGTTCCGGACTAAGCAACGACAGCAGGTCAGATGGAGCGCCGCACCGGAACAGGCCATTCCCAGAACCCGTGCTCATACATGCTGAACATCTCGTTTCACAACGTCGATTTCCCGGCTGACCAGTGTCAGTTCGTGGCTGCCATGAACACCCCGCAGCGAAATGTCGTACCAGCTGGATCTCGAGGGTGGCTGATATGATATCTCCGTTACACCATGATGCCGCATAGCCTGGTGAACTCGGCTGCCGCCGAGTCCGAATGCTGGACGGCGGCCTCACGCGCCGCGCGTTTGGTCTCCCGGACGAGCGCCGAGTCCTGCTTCACGGCGCTCGCCGGCGGGATGAGCCAGAAGGAGACCTCGGTGCCGCGCGCGCGCAGGCTCTCCACGACGCCGTTGAGCTCTTCCCAGAGGTCCCGGTTGGCCACCCTCCTGCGCGCCCGCTGCGTCCGCCACCGCCGGCGGCCCCACCGCGGCAGCCACTGCGTCGCGCCCAGGACCACGTACTCGAGGTCCGTCGCCAGCACGACGCGGCGCCAGCCCTCGGCGTGCCACTCGCGGAACTCGAGGGCCGCGATGACGGCGCGCAGCTTCGCCCGGTTGCTCGTGGGCTCGTGCGGCTCGCCGCCCGGCCCGCTCCTCTCCAGGCGGAAGCCGACGGTCCCGTTCGGGTCGTACCGCCCGCCGCGAAACGCGGACGGCGCGCTGTCGGGCCCCGCGCCCTTGAACTTGAAGCTGCAGCCGCCGCGGGCGACGCCGTTCTTCCTTCCGTTGTTCAGGCAGCTCCCGTCGACGACTATCAGCATCTCGCGGCTGTCGTAGCGGTTCACGAACCGGGGCTGCTCCGTCCGCGTGAACACCGTCTGCAAGGGGAAGTGGTGCTCGGGCGTCTCGTCGGGATGTCGGGGGACGAACAGGCTGGCCGGCCGGACGATCGCGCGCCGTGTGAGCCGCCTCCGGATATGCTTGTCCGACTCGGACTCGGGCACGAGTATTATACCACCACCCATAGTTACTGCAGGATCCCGGCGAGGACGTAGATGCGTTGCGTTATTAGATTGGGCTCGTTAGAAATACGACTGCCGGGAATTCGTCGTAGTAGAGCTTAGTGAGGGGAAACCTGGAACTCACAAGCGTCTCCCGGTTGTCGGGGAACGGAGCCCTAATATCGAGTCCAGAACGTTCCAGAATCACTCCTTTCCAGCACCGTGGCAATGGAAATTGCGATGAGCTGGGGGGGTTGTCTGTGACGTAATTAAACTTTATTTCCACCGATGTTTCCACCAAATTTCGGAGGTCTGAGCTCCCATTCTAGCCCAAGATCCATTGACATAGAGGCGCCGGGTGCTCGGACTGTGACCGCCTAGACGCCACGTCACAAAGTCTCCAAAAGCTTCAACCTTCCGCACCGTTATCACCCGTTCAAAGAGAATGCCCAGGGTAGAGCAGATACGTTTGGCTTCATCTACATTGGGTACACTTCGATGTTGTTCTGCGGCGAGATCAGCTCCCAGGAAAGAGCGAGGCCTTATAGGAAAAGGGTAAGGGTATGTCCCATCATGTAGGACCGCACCGCGTGGAGAACTGGGGATCCCGTCCGCTTTCTTCCTCGAGAAGCCGGGTAGGGCCAGCTGAGCACATGGGTCGGTGACGACCAGTGAATCCCCTGGTGTTGTAAAGTGGCAGGATGTGGCGGCTGGGCTAGTTAGCCAACTATTAAACCTAGTCGTACGGTTTATGTTGGGCAGGAGTATCGTGGGAATCTGAGCAATATGGTGTGCATTCCTCACGTCCGGTAATAGCAGATAACCAAGGGTGATCTGGCGATCAAATTATATTACAGGCTGGTGACTATCTAAGTACAGGAGGGTAATGAGTGTATCTATATACTGAACTTCATTTTCTATTCCCTCGTGGTCGAACCGACCCTGTTCGACCATCGCTCGGGGGGCACGTGATCTTCTTGGCACCGATCGGGGTCCTGTTCCTACTCCCGACCGTCTGGAATGAGCCAAGCTTGTTGGCCCATAACATTAGATTTAAACCGTGTTGGGAAAAAAATTATGAACCGCTTTAAATACGTAGTAATTATTATTCCTTCCGTGCTTTCCAGTTAAAATTTATTGAACGCCGTTCTGTTTATATTTTGCGATTCTTATTCGAATTATACTTTGATGCAGAATATGCTGAGTTTTGGTGGTAAATAGGTGGTGGGTCCAGGGGTCCAGACTTTGTTCTCATGTTGTATGTGTTTTCCAGTTTCTCTCCCTTTTTGCCTCAGTTTCCGTGTACAACAGTTTCTTCGAAACACCAGCTCTTTACAGGCTACAGAGCTCAGTGATAGAAGGTTACGACGTGAACTCGGCCAGCCTTGTTGCTTTTTGGTGGAGACGACCATTACAACATCCACTAGTCTGAGACTCATAGCTCGTAATTCGCGGGATCTGGTGATGCCAAGGCTGACGCTTTCCACCGATACGGTCAACAGAGTATCTAGTCAGACACAAACAGATTTCGCCATCTTATTAATCGGGCACGTTTATAGCGGCTTATATTGCTCAGAACGCTGGAACGGGGCTAGCAGACGTTGGGTCCCGCCGCTAGGGTTTCTGCGACTCCCTGAGCCACCACGTCGTGGATGGGGTACGTAGGGTGTAAGCTGTTGAGCCAGAAGTACTGGTTCACGGGGACACCGCAGCTCTCGATCAGGGTATCCCAGGCGGGCGTGCCACTGTTGCCTACTGTCAGCTACTCAGATTCACCCAGAGATTTCTTTTCTCTCCTCCCCCCGGGTCGCCTGTTCGGGGTTTCCGAGGAAAAAGAGGAGAGGATCTGGAGGGTGAAGAACTCACTTCTGGTACGCATCGCAATACTCCGTAAGGTTCCGCAGCTCGGCCGTGGCCTCGAAGACCGTGGGGTCGTCGAGCGCGGCCTCGAAGCTCGCGTTGGCGTCGTAGACCCATGCGTTGACCTCGTCCGGGCCGGCGGCCTTGAGGTCGGCCGCGAGGTCCGCCACCCGCTCGTTCCACTCGGCGATGACGGCGCGCTCGGCGGCCGCGTTCTCGGGCCCCTGCTCGATCATCAGGGGGCTGCGGTCGACGGGCGGCACGTTGACGAAGACGAAGTTGCGGGCGCCCTCCTCGCGCAGCTGCGCCGCGAGGTCCGCGTACAGCTCGAAGATGCGCGCGTACAGGGGGTCCCGCTCCGCGGGCGCGAGCCACCACGAGTTGCCGACGTCGTTGATGCCGATCCAGAAGGCGAACACCGAATCCTCGCCCGTCCACGAGGGGGCGCCCGGCGCTGACGGCGAGTCGCCCGTGTACCCCGGCAGGAACTGCGACCGGACCTGCTCCTTCATCGAGATCACGCTCGGGTCGTACGGCGCCACGAGGTCCGAGTCCACCGTCGCGCCCCCGTAGGCGAGGTTGTAGGTCTGCAGCAGCGAGGCGTTGTGCTTGGTCGTCAGGAAGCCGACCCAGTTGGGCCCGTTGGACGACGTCCAGCCCGGGTACGGCGGGTTGCCGAGAGGGTTGGACGGGGACGGGTTCGTCGACCTATAGTCGAAGCCTGTTCGCCTCGTGTGTCAGTCCCTGTCGACGCTTCATTACCCCGAAACCGTGGAAGTTGCCGTACCGGTTTGCGTGTAGCTGTCGCCGCTGTTGATCGGTCAGCACATGTTTCTCTTCAGCGCGCGCTTGGTATAGGGTTGGTACTTACAAGATGAAGGCATGCTTGACGTTTTCCCAGCCGGGCCACGCGCTGGTCGCGCAACGTTCCGCCCGGGCCTCCCGCGAAGGCGCGGACAAGGCAAGCGCCGCGTTGAGCGCGGCGAGAGCTACAGAGGACCACATGGTAACCTAAGAGAGGCGTATACGCACGAGTATCTCAAAAACGAACAGCAGAAACGCTAGCCAGCTTCAACAGACAGAGGCGAGCAGCAGAGCCAAAAGAACTGCAGCAGGGATATATATACCAGCTCAACGACAGAGGATCGAGAGACAGATCACATGATAGGGGTTCGAGGGGAGGGAGTACCACAGCTAATATGCATCCGTCCAGGGATGGACAGGGTGGTATCGAATAGATGAAGGGCCCGCCCTGGAGGTGAACCCTATCGCCTGATGGGGTGAGTTGCAGAGCCGTACCCACAACAGCCCGCCGGAGTCTCCATAGGCATGAGAACTAGTCGCCTCTTCGGCTGTCTTGTCTAGATAGGACTTGTACCTGCGCTATATCCCAGAACCGCGCAATACGATGGCGTAATGAGTGTATCAGATCACGGATACCTCTTACCTACCAGCGAAGAGCACTTTTCCTCATGGTAAATCACATCTTTCGTATGTCTACGAGTGCTGACGAGACAGGTACGAGCATCGATCGCGCCGAAATGGGAACACCGGCCACCCCTAGAATAGAATGATGTGGGTGGGGAACCCCATGCGGCGGGGTGGGGGTAGGTAGAGGGATCCCAGGGGGCGAGGACGGCGCATCGTCCGCCGCATAAAGCATACTACACCATTCCATGCCGTGCATTCACGGGAAAATTAACGGCGCGAGAACGGCGCATCGTCCGCCGCATACAGCATACTACACCATTCCATGCCGCGCATTCACGGGAAAATTAACGGCGCGAGGAATTTATCCGTGTGGTTCCAGCGGCGACCCGGGCAGCGCATCCGGGGAGGCAGGGTTTGCGGGCGCCGCGGGGCGACGGCTTCCGTTCTCCGTTCCGGGAAGACCTCGTCTCCAGTAATTTTCCATCGATGACGCATTTGCACGAAGTTATAAGTCAGGTAATGCGCCCCCGGTAGGAATTGAGAACCAGATATTCTTGTCGTTGTACGCGTCTCCTCCTATTAGCCACCGGGACGATTGTCGTGGTTCCTCTCGCCATGACGTTCGGGTTATGAATGACCAAATAAGCTGAGGCGTCGCCAGCTGCGACAACATATCGCAGCTACAGCATCGGCCTATTAAGAGAGGTTGCCAATATAAAGCTACGACGACGACGACGTGCCGCCAGCCTTGCACGAGTTACCCACTCATCTATTTGAGGTTTAACTAGTGCACGGGCTGGCGACAGTAACGCACCCAGCAGGCACAAGCCCGGCGGCTCAGTCGCAATAATAAAAGATACAAGGAGACGATTTTCAAATAGAATTATCCCATGTCTACTTAAGTATATATAACCCTGCCACAATCCCAAGAATCCGTCCTGTTTAATATTGTGGTATAAGTGACCGCCGCTCCCGCCTGAAACGTGTTGACCCGAGAAGCTCTGGTTAGCGGTTTTCAGTTAGAGGGATAGGTACGAGCGATCCATGGTAAGAGACGCAAGGAAAATATGAAGGGTAAAAAAGTCGTAACGTCGTCGCAGTCCATGTACTCCGACGCCAAATTCCGATATTCTGATGATGATGCTCGCGGTAACCTGTTTGGCATGGGTACCAGACCCTGCTTCGCTGTGGTCTCGATGAAATTGCCATGATGCTCCGACGGAACGGTATATATGCGTAGAACTTAAGTGACATGCGAGCTGTAAATGTCGTCGTTCTCTTGCTTCTGCAGTCTCCGATGCCATAAAAAGCTCGATCGTGCATGGCTGAACCCGGATTCAGGGGGGAAGGGGCCACTAGGGCGAGAATATCCAGAAACGCATCAGGTGAGGGTAGCGAGCATGGCTTTCATCAAGCCGGGCGGAGGACCTGGAGCGTAACCACCATGTCAGCCAAGGGCCGCACGCCATCCCGGACCCGGGGGGAGTGGGGTCGATCGCAGAAAAGGCGAATAAGCGCGCACGCACCTTTCACCTTCACCGGTTCTTGGGCACGCTGATGGACATCCTACCTTTCTTGTCCTTCTCGATGCGCACGCCGCGCCGCGGCTCCTCGATCCTCTCGACCTCCTCCTCGTACAGGACGAGCTCGCCCGTGGGCAGGCGCTCCGCCCTCACGAGCTCGCCGCGGGCGGTGCTGCGGCTGCGGCTGCGATGGTGGCGGCTGCGGCTGCGGTGGTGGCGGCTGCGGTGGCGCCGCCGCTCCCTCTTCAGGAGGTCTCGCTCGGCCTCCAGCTGCGCGATCTCCATCTTGATGTCCCTGTCGGTGCGGTGCCGGTCGTCGACCAGCATCACGGGCCCGGCGACAGTGGCCTGGCTGCTGACGTCCCAGGGATACGATGTCGATGTCGAGGTCGTGGTCGTGGAGATGGAGCGGCTACGGCGATGTCTTGTGGTCCGGGAACTCCGCGAAGGGGACGAATCCCGTACGACGTACTCGGCGACCGGCACAGCCGGGGCCGGAGCTGGTGCCACCGCCACCGGATAGCCTACTGGAGGGGGCGGTGGAGGTGCCGTAGTGACGACAGGTACAGCCGGCGCCCGCGGGGGAATGGTGAAGACCTCCTCTCTTCGGTCCTCGACGACGTGGGACGAGCGAGCTGCGGCGACTTCGAGTTCGGCCTTCTTGTAGTCCTCGCTCAGCTTGAGCACGTCGTCGATATTCTCCTGGCCGAGGGCCTTCTGGACGACGATAGTATTTCCCTTCACGTGCGCTTATGTCAATAGCCTGCTTCCTATCCGCACGCTAGAGAGCTAGTACTTACCTCCTGGATGAACGGATAGCCAAGATCAATCAGTGCACGCGTAGACACGAGCCGAGCAGGGATTCTGGTCTTCCCCTTCTTCGGGTACTCGCTCTTGGCGGTGACGGTCGTGCCGCCACTGCTGCTACTGCTGCTGCTAGAGCTACTCGATGTAGTAGATGTTCGTGAGCTGCTACGACGACTACTAGTTCGGTGGGTGCGAGCTCTGCTGGTCCTCGAGGTACTGCGTCGCCGTCTCGTCCTCACGTACTCCCTCTCGCGCAGGCGGTCCGGATAGGTGTGATACTCCTCATTTCCGTAACGGTCGGGGTCGGAGATCTTGATCTCTTCATAGTCGCGCTCTGCGTAGATTCTGGGAGGCGGTAGAGCTCTGGATCGGGGGAGCGGGAGGGGCTCGTAGGGGTCGGGCCGATAGTCGCCGCGGCGGGCAGGCGGACCGGGTTCGTCCCTATCGTATAAGCGAGGCATCGGCCGTCTGTCGAAGGTGTCTAGCGATGACTGACGCCGCAACAGCGTGCCCGGCCGCGATGGTCGTGGGGGTGGGGGTGACGAGTCGCGATAATTCCGTTCCCGTTCCCTATCGATGACGAGCCGGCGGTCCAGCTCTCGCTCAAGCTCGATGGGCGGAGATCGCCGAGCGCGGCGGTCATCATCGCCGTATCTCCTTTCGCGCGGACGGGAGTGGTCATCCTCCCACGGATAGGGAGGGCGTGTCGCCGCAGCGCGTCGCTCAGGCCTATCGGGCGAAACCTCACGGACGCGAGCTGGTGGGCCCCGACTGATGTGACGATCACGCTCCTCGATGCGGTCTCTCTCCCTCTCCCGATCCCGCTCAAATAAGAAACGATCCTTATCCCACCTCTCACCGTAGGCCAGATCGTCGTCTATAGAAGGCTTGCGAGCCATCTCGTGGGATATTCAAAAATATTCAGGGTCCAGGAGTCAAATAGGCCCGACGCTGAATCAGTCGCTGGAAGAAAAGGGGAAAAAAAGAAAAAAGAAAAAATTCGGACGTCCCAGATGGAAGTTGTAAGAGGGGGATAATTTAGTAGTTGAAGTGGAGAAGAGAGGGAGAGGATAACGAAGAAGCTGGGTCTGGCTAACTCCTATGACGACAGCGGGGATGTTTGGAGGGACGGTGATGACGGCTTGGGCTTCAGATTTTCTTGGTATTTTCCTCTATCCGCTAGTGAGGCAGCAAACCAATGGTCGTTGAGCTATGAAGAGGGACAGGTCAGGGGGTCGTTCTTGAAGGGGGAGCAAAGGGGGGGGGGAGGGGGGAGCCCGCCCGAATGTGGCTGAGTCGTAACCCTGCTAGAAAAGTTCAGCGGATGCAGCGAGACCCTCCAAAGGAAAAGAAACTCTTTTGCCGTTTTGTGCTGGATGCGGCAGGAAGTGTTCCAGGTTTCCTCTTCACTCGCACTTCTATGACTACGCAGTAGATCCATGTAGTTGTCTTATATACTAACAGAACCGTTGCATATGACTGCGGATGACTGACTGCACATAGGGACTTAGCACAATGTGCAGCGATTCGCTTTCTTGCATAATAATAGTAATAGCTCGGAGCATTAAAACGCTTTCAATGCAAGATTGTTGATCAGGGCATTTTGGTATTTGCGACCCCCTTGTTCCGTTATCTCTATATTTACTTCATACATTGTATATGTCGAGTTGGTGGATGAGACGCCGACTAGAGAAGATACGTGCACCTCCTGATGAGTTCTCAGTATACTAGGTACCTACGTAATAATTGAACCACCATGTACAAGTATGGCTTAGGCACGTTTTCAAGGCTGGCGCTGGAGGTTCGCACCCCGGTTCTGTCCCACCTTCACGAGGGAGGAAGACATATGACGTTCTCATGATTGTCCCGCGTTGATAACAGCTGCTAGTATTCAAGTGGGATTGCGACCTTCTTTCTTAACAAATACCATCTGTATGACACACGAAGTGGTTACTGTACAATGCCATCCATCATCTATCCGAACCTGGGACATCCCGGCTTTGATTTTGCCTACTGCTTACTGATCATTGGGCATCGTTTCTCCTAGTGCGTTCGCGACGCAAAGGGCGAGTATGCTTTTTACGCGACTACCAAGTAGGCTTACAATATCATCCCTCTTAAGCCTAATTACGTATGCGCACGCAACGGCTTTCTCGCAGCAGTCAGATGATGCTTTGCCATTATGCAACATGCTCTTTTGACTTATAAGACGGGTCTTGGCGGCGGATCCTGCAACGGTTAGGCGCAGCAGCCAGCGAGTTCGATACCCTACAGCCGAAAAGGGCTGCTGATTGGAACCATTGGACCTAGGGTCTAGATAGATAGCTGTTAAGAGTCCTTACGTAGCCGCGGGAAGCCTTACATTTTCACCTCCCGCGTCAGGGTGCGCTTGTGTCCCATTTCAATAAAACTTGCGTCGAAGGACAAGGTTCAGTCGGGTGGCTACAGCATAAGGGCGGATGGGCGCTATGCTCTGTATACTGGACGCCAACAGACGGCACGACCTAACCGATGAACGTCACGAACCACGCTGCTTAGTAGGATGTCGATTCCCGATACAGCCGGCGAGCGCGAGCGCACGGGGCGGGTATCCCTGCATCGGCTGCGGCCCGCCTGTATTACTGGGTGGTGGTGAGCGGGCACTGCCGAAGCTGCTTTCCATCCGGCATGAAAGTTCCGTCCACGATTCAAATTACAGGCCAACAGACGGTGTCTTGACGGGCAAGGTTTGAAGGGTTAATTTACTCGCCGTATTTTAATTTTATGTACTCCAAAGACACGACGGTAGCTTCTCTGTCATGACTCTATCGACGACCCCTCGGGATCCCCGTCGGCCACAATCATCAACGTACTCCTCTATATAGGAAGCCGTAAGAGGGATCCACCTTGGAAACCTAGACTTGAGAACTAGGTGGCATATCTCGGTAGCGAACCACACCGAGCTTATTAGGCCATGACTACGATTAAGTTGACACGGGGCATAGTTCATCAGTAGAGACAGTGTTCGCGTTCAAACTGCGCATGAGCCTTCAATAGGCAATCATGATCGAGATTGATCTTTATGAATTGGTCTTCACGATTGAGGACCCTAACGTTAGCCCTTGAGGTCATAAGACCTTACTAGAAAGGTGCGATGGCACCGAAGGTATAGGGGCAACAGCCGTAGAGACTCCTTGAGAACCCATCTTACAGCGCGAGGAGTCTAGCATCATCTCGTTTATAGTCGTCTCCTCGATCGACATCTGATATACATAGGATATAATGATACATGAGGACATCTCTCTCTTCTAAGCCCAACCGCAAAAACAAATGTAATCCCATCCCCCCTTAAACGCCAGGCCAATGCTGCACTTCAAGTAAAGAGATGAGTTGGATGCGTGGGGCAATTGGTTTTGCACTTCCCACCAGTCGATGTTGTTCTTGTTGTTGCCGTTGCAGGTAATGACTACCGGCATGCGCTTCGAAAGCTAGGGGTTGTCGCATCGAAGGTCGTTCCCGGGACGCGCGATTCCTTCCCGCCATACTTGCTACCGGTCTTTGTACACCTTGGGCTTCCACCCCTCCTTTACTTCCGCCTCTTGCGCTGCCTTCTCCATGGCCGGCCTGACCTCGGCCTCTATCCGCTCTCTGGCCCTCAGGATCTTGCTCTGCAGGTAGAAGCTGCCGCCCTTCTGGGGGTCATTGGCGTCGAAGAGCTTCTTGAACCGCGCCGTGACCTCCTCGAGGTTCGCCTGGCCGCCCTGGGGCGGCTTGACGTTCAGGATCTTGCACGCCTCCTCCAGTGTCATACCGCTCGAGAGGCTGGCCCGCGCGCCAGGGGCGTTCGGGTTCATCTTGGCCTGCGCCCTCGCATACTGGGACGACGCTTGCGCCTGCTTGTAGGCTTCGGTGAAGGCGCGACCTAGCACTCGGCCGCCGACGACCATGGCCTGGAATAAGAAACGGTGCGCCTAGGGAAGAGACAGTCAGCAACAATGCATCCGGCTACCGGAAGCCATACGCCACTGTTCACAGGCGGAGAGGTTGAAATTTGAAAGCCGAAATACTAGAGCGGAGCCAAAACTGTATCCTGCATACGTACCATTGTGCGATACCGAGAGGACTGGATAGCCCAAAAACTGGCTCGTACAGGATAGAGTGCTGCAACGGGACAGAGAGAAACGAGAGAGCGATCGTCTTTCTCTATACGCTGATAGAAGATTCTCTCGATGTAAATGTTGAATTCACGCGATAACCTTTTTTGGTCTAGGGGCCCTGGTTCTTATCGGTTCTAATTCCCAGCGGGCAGCGGGCGGCGGGCATGCCCTGGCTCTGCCACACTCCCGGGGAGTTTTTGGAGGCGGTCGGAACTTTTTACTCCGTTCTTCCGATGACGTTACCTCCGCCTTTTACCAATGCACCTGTTAGCCCTGCACAGCCTGCAATGAGCTTTGGTAGCTCGATGCCAGCTGGCCAGCTACTAACTTGAGTGTTCCATATTTCACCTGCCAGGGCTTCAGCATTCACTACTAGGCGGGTATGTAAATAATACCTGCACCTGCAACAGAAATGACCAGATCGGCGCATCCAACTTGGGAGCATCATCCACATAACATACCAACATTCCTCAAGCACCTCGCCATTGTGCATTTCTCGCACTCCTTGCATCCACCCAAATTCGAGAGCTTGGATCAGGCCAACATTAGTCCTCTTTGATATCTGCAAACACGTCCCACGTGCTCTTCATTTCGGACTGTCCCCCTGTCTCCGTCCACATCCCACTGTACTGCCACCAACTTACACAGTCACAATACTAAGCAGCTATGTCGCAATACTACGGCGCTCCTACGCCAAACCAGTACGCAGCTGGCGGCCCTTCCGCCCAGAATCTACAATTCTATCCGTCTTCGTATGACCCAGGCGTACCAGGTCACGGAACACCACAACAAGCCGCATACGGTTACGGCGCGCCGCCCGTGGGCCCTTCGAGCTACGGCGGCTTTGGCGGCGCACCGGGAGTCAGCGGGCGCATGGGCGAACAGGGCGGCCTGAGGACGGGATGGTTGGCCGCTTTCTCGACCGAGGGCTACGAAGGCGAGCCGCCTCTGCTCGAGGAGCTGGGCGTCAACTTTGCCCACATCCAGATGAAGGTGAGCGTTGACGGAAACGCCATGGAGGGATGAGTTGCGTCATGCTGACGACGAGTTCAGACACTCGCGGTACTTAACCCCTTCGCGCGAATCGATCAGCACATAATGGACGACTCGGACCTTGCCGGGCCCATCCTCTTCTTCCTCCTGTTCGGCACGTTCCTCTTATTTAGCGGCAAGGTGCACTTCGGATACATCTACGGATTGGCGCTGATAGGGTCCATCGGGCTCCACGTGATCCTCTCGCTCATGTCGCCCGACGGCACGACCGCGTCGTCAGCCCCCCATGCCGCGCCGCCGTATTCGGCCGGACCCGGCTATCCTGGGGATCCAGGTGCTGGCGGCCATGACGACTCGAAGGGGCATCTCAGCAGCACTCTGACGTTCGCTCGGAGCGCAAGCGTGCTCGGGTACTGCCTCCTGCCGCTGGTCATGACGAGCTTGGTGGGCATCGTTATGCCCATGGACGGACCCGTTGGCTACGCCCTCACCACCGCCGCCATTGTATGGTGCACGACGAGCGCCAGCGCCATGTTTTGTGCGGTGGCGCAGATGCGCGGGATGAGGGGGCTGGTGGCATATCCTCTGATGCTTTTCTACGTCGGCTTTGGAATTATGGGTATTTTCAGCAGCCGCGGATCAGGGAGCTTGGGCAAGGCTGCTGGCGTGTCGTGAAGGATATCGGAGCTGATGAAGTCAAACAACTAATGGCGTGCTGGTACGCGCATGGAAAGGCTGGCTGGCTACGTGGGCTCTTGTCCCCCGGCAGTAGCTATCCCGGAGGTGTATGGTATATCACTCTATGGAACGACCCGCGATGCGATGCTACCCCTGATAGCGTTCATCATGTCGACCTCTACCCTGACAATAGGAAGGGATACCCATAAAGGGGGCGGAAGCACGCAAGCCACGAAGAGAGCCTGCGGCCGGGGACATGATAGCTACGAGAGGGTCCTTTCATCCGGACTATATTTTTGGGGTGTGCCATGATTACTACCGAGATTACGACTACCATGGAAGCGTCTACCATTTACCTAATGGCTAGAAACTGGTCGGAATCTAATACGAGTACCGACTCTACCCTTAATAAAAGGTTACCATATTACAAATGGGTCGAGCCCTTCACTTCGCACCTAGTGCCAGAGTGATCCTTTTTAAAACGGGGTTTAGGGCAAACTAGAAGGGGAAACTCTGGACTCGGTCACCGCGGCTGGGAGGCACTTACTATCCGTAGCGACTTGTCGACACCGGGCGCCTTGCAATTATCATGATACACCTGTTGTTGCCGTGTCAAACGGGCGACGTTGCGTAGGACGATAAAGAGAAGTAGACTATTCAATAGTGTAGCATGCGGCGTCAGTGTATCCTTAATAGCCTTTCTAAAGAATCCCTTACAGTAGCAGCATATGCTTAGGAGAGGAGACGGCTTCCTACCTACGGGATAACTACTTGGGTGATTCAGTTTGGTGAAATAATACGCAGATCTCCAGCCCGCATAAGGCTACGATGCTCCAACATAACCGACACTGGTAACCTCAGCGAAGTGATGCACCCCTTCCCATATCCAACAATTGGGATTAAAAAGAGTTCGAGAATCCCGGTAGAAGATGTATTATGTTTTGGTTTGCATCACTTTGAAGTTATGTAATTATCCCAAGTGATATATCGGATTATTGCAAACGGGCCGCAGCCGGTTGGCTGTCGCCTTCAGTTGCGCGCTTAGCCACTTTAGCGGACCCACGCTTCATTTTCAAGTGTTCCATCATCCACATTTTGGGACACTTGAGCTGCATCACACCAATTGACCTCCTATCAGCCTATGGCAGCATTCCCCAGCGTCCATTGTCTTTGCGTCTGCATCTAAGTTCTAATCCCGAATGCGATGGACTCTCACAACTCCCACATTGAGGTCGGCGGCTTAACCATGCCTCCTCCTCCTCCGGAGCCGCCACAGCCACAGAAGATCTTAGGCAATCCTCGCTCCGGCATCAAGTACCGCGACTACACAGAGGAGGACATGGAGAATGCCGCGCGGGCCATCATGGAAGGGATGCCGCTGCGGCGAGCGAGCGTGACTTTCAACGTGCCAAGGACGACGCTGGCGGAGCGCATGGGTAATAAGCGACCCAAGCTGCCGCCGAAAGACCCCAAGGACAAAAGGCATGTTACGCGCCACAACTGGACGGAAGCCGACATGGAGCAGGCGATAGAGGCCGTGCGGGCCGGGACTCACGTGAGGGAGGCGGCGAGGAGGTTCGGCGTGCCGCCCAGCAACCTGAACTCCCGGACCCGCGGGAGGCAGCCCAAGGAACTTAGGGGAGAGGTTTCGAGGCTGACCCTTAAGCAGGAGAGCCTGCTCGCCGACTGGGCGACCGCTCAGGGGGCGCTGGGATTCCCGCCTACCAAGGACGAGGTGTTCGACCTTGCCGAGCGCGTCATGCTGAAGTCGGGGACCGACAAGAAACTCGGCAGGCAGTGGGTAACCCATTGGATGAGGCGGTGGCCGAAGGTCGAAGTGCTGGAGTGGAAGTCGAGGCAGGAATTAGAGGCTAGGAAGGCCGAGAAGAATGCCGCGCCCTTGTTTAACACGTCCGAATTCGAGGTCGTCGAGGAGAGCGAGCACACGCATCCGCACCAGGACCATCAGGTTGTAGTAGGCTGAAGCTCCTTCCGGCTTTACGGGGCTCGAAACCGCAGCTTTGTTCTAGCCGCTCAGCAAAACCACCTGGCAGCAATGGCTCAAGGAAATTCCTCTCCTGTCGCTTGTTTTGGACCTCATTCTTCACGGCCGGTAGCGGAGTCACACTTGCGAAGCTTGGCCCATGAGGCAGGTCCGCATGCAAAGTCGCGGACGCCTGTTCCTCCTGGTGGGAATGCAGAACGAGGTTAACCAAACCGACGCTGACTACTAGGATGCGCTAAGAATTTTGGCTCCGCGCGACCTATTCTTCAGTCATATGATTATTATTTGCTCGCCCTGCCACGCCAGATAGCGGGACGAAATAACATCCTACTCAATGCCGCCGGTTGCCGGCCCTTGGATCATCACATGGAAGCTCTTACCGAGCACGGTTACGGCGTATTTGGGTCCTTTAGCGACCAGCGCAGCTTACTTTATCCAAGAACGTATTGTAAGGAGACAATGCCGTCCTGATGTTCCGCAAGTTAGACCCATGTGCCGCTAAAGTCCAGGCTTTATTTCCCACATTGTATATCCGCTTCATGGAAACGCGTCTCGATAAATCACATAGATACACTCCCAACGCAACTAGACAAACCCGGTTGCACAGTCATCCTAGTTTGTAGTTATCAAGGGAAGTATTCCGGCTCGAAGATGGAGCGCACGGCCTCTGCACTAATGATAGGGTGTCCCTGTCCCCCCGGCCCCCCGAACAAAAGACCGGCGTATTTCCCCAGCCTCTCTACGTAGTATCCTGGGGGCAAAGGCTTTTCCTAAGTTAACATCACTACCCCTGCTTGGCCGACAGGGTTTGTGATACGTCTAGCACGCATCTGGATAGATCTGCTATCGAGTAATGGTACTCTAATGTGAGCTTATTAAGTATCCTTGTCGTTAGCACCTCCACCGCAACCGGGGAGCCGGGAGAAGCCGTGTTATTTGTCGAGTCGGCCAGCATCCTTTTGAGGGACCACAGACCGCGCCTGAACTTATTCCACTTCGGTCTCAATTTTACCTCGATCTTTCCTTCCGAACACTAGGTATTAATTGCAATTTGCTTATTTCTCGGCCGAATCGTGCGTCTTCCACCAGGTTCATATGCCCGAGATGTCCGAAAAGGCTGGCATTGACGCCACGGCGCAAGACGGCGACTTGCCCGTCGCGTCCCCCGGAACCGAGCATGACCGAAAAGACCCCCGCCGCGCTGCCGAGAGAGGCTTCGCGGCAACGGACAAGTGAGTAGCTCCAATGTCATTGCAAGTTAGCATACCTCTATTACATGTAACTCACAAGAACCACCGTAGGTATGGCGTCTCTCTCGTAGGGTTTGATAAGGAGGCCGAGAGGCGGCTGCGCAACAAGCTCGACTTGATGATCGTTCCGACCGTCTCCATATTGTACCTCTTCTGCTTCATCGATCGTGCCAATATTGGTAAGAAGTTCCCGGAATATCCATGCAAGTGACTAATGACTAACACCGCCAGGGAACGCGAGGCTGGCTGGACTGGAGCGTGACCTTAACCTGCAAGGAAACGATTACAACGTCCTGCTCTCGACATTCTATATTTCGTATATAATCTTTGAGATTCCCACCACAGTCGCCTGTAAATGGGTGGGACCTGGCTGGTTTATCCCGCTAATCTCCATCGGCTTCGGTGTCTCCTCCGTGGGAACGGCCTTTGTCAACGACCTTCGGGGGGCTTGCGCCGTCCGGTTCGTCCTCGGCATTTTCGAGGCAGGGATGATGCCCTGTATTTCCTATTACCTGTCCCGTTGGTATCGCCGTGCCGAACTAGCTTTCCGGCTCTCGCTCTTCATCGTCATGGCGCCCCTGGCGGGTGCCTTCGGCGGTCTGTTAGCGTCCGCCATCCTCAAGCTCCCGAACTTCGCGAGCCTGCACGAGTGGCGCATGATCTTCGCTATCGAGGGCATCATAACGATCGGCTTGTCGCTGCTTTCCTTCTTCACGCTTACCGACCGCCCTGAGACGGCGCGGTGGCTGAGCCAGGAGGAGAAGAATCTCGCCCTCGCCCGCGTCAAGTCGGAGCGCGTCGCGCAGTCCTCGGTGCTCGACAGTATCAACCGCAAAAAGCTGTGGCTGGGCTTCTACAACCCCGTGGTGCTCTCCACGGCGGCTGTCTTCCTGCTCAACAACATCACCGTGCAGGGGCTGGCGTTCTTTACGCCCACCATCGTCGGCACCATCTACCCGGCGGCCTCGACGGTCCAGAAGCAGCTGTACACGGTGCCGCCATACGTCGTGGGCGCCTTCTTCGAGGTCCTGCTGCCGTTGCTCAGCTGGCGCTTCGACCGGCGGCAGGTCTTCATCGTCATGACGGCGCCCCTGGTCATGGTGGGCTACATCGTGTTCCTCGCGACGACCAACCCGCAGGCCCGCTACGCGGCCACATTCCTCAACGCGTCGAGCTGCTTCGCCGCCGGCGCGCTGACCAACGCCCAGGCCTCGGCCCAGGTCGTCAGCGACACCTCGCGCACCGTCTCGCTGTCCACCAACATGATGTTCGGCAACATCGGCGGCCTCATCGCCACCTGGTCCTACCTCTCGTGGGACGGTCCCAACTACCCCATCGGCAACGGCCTAAACCTGGCGGCGTCGAGCCTCATCCTGATCATCTCATTCCTCACGCTGTTATGGATGACCCGCGACAACAAGAAGCGCGAGCAGAGGGATGTCGACGATGCGCTGCAGGGTCTGACGCAGTCGCAGATCGAGAGCTTGGAGTGGAAGCATCCAGCCTTCCGCTGGAGACCTTGAGAGCCCATACACGGGCCACGTATCGAGAACTTCTTTTATAGGTATTTAATGATTGAGTCCCTGGATGGAAACGCCTGTTCACTATTCTAGAACATAATGTATCACGATTTAATGCTGTTTAACAACTGGTTTCGGCCGTGGACGGCCGACACTAAAATACTTGATCCTACGCACCAGGGTGCTGTGACCCTGCCAATGATATATGCTCGGAACGACGCCATCGTATGTGTTATGCTGGCTCAAGGATGTTGGTTTCGCTGTAGGGATCCGGGACGCCGGGTGGATACATGTCAGATACAATATGTATTTCCAGCTGCTTCATCGTAACTCTTTATAGGCAGCGAAAGCAGCACTAGGTCTATTTTCCTTATCATCCGAGCAAATTAAGTACGCTTTATTCGTTACCCCTGTCCAAACTACTTTAACTATCGCGGATGTTGACCACCGTACTTTTTAGGCCGAACCTAGAGATACCACGTAGACTGGCCACTGAATAGACGTCTTGTAAGTCAGAGTCTTTGGAAGTGGTTCTCTCCCACCGAACCAAACTGCCAGCTTCACTGGTGCCTGGTTACCAACAGGACCGCTCAAGTCTTGTATGGCCTTTATACCCCTTTCGGCCAACCTGATAGTCGTGGCAAAGGTAAGCAAGGCATGTGTATATGACACTGGCATTGGGTTTCTGAGGTGTCAGATCTTGACCATTTCGGTATTCCTTTCTGCGCGATCTTGCCGGCATAAGTGTTGGGTACCGGTGCATTCTGTTGTCGCCCAACTACTAGTACGACTGCGGGCGGGGTGGGACATGGGCGATCCTTTCAGCTGAGACGAAGACCCATAGGCCCAAAGGGGGCTCCGTGAGATGCCAATACGGACTAGTTTGGAGGAACCCCACCCCACAGGCTGACACGAAGGAAGCGATCTGCAGGGCTGGCTGCCAGAGCTGAGCTGAACTGGAGGTAATATTATAACTGCCGAAGGAAGGAAGCAGGGCCTCTAGGCCTCAAGCTGACGAATGCGGAGTTCGGAATGTGCCTTAAAAAGCTTCATGGTCGCCGCACTTTTGACGAGTACTTGGACGGACAACTGTTGGTGTTTTCGGCCTGGGGATGTTCGCAGCGTAAAAGACTCTATTGAAAGCCGCTAAGTGCTGTGGCAAGTTCAAGATGCCGCCTCTCCAGAAGGAATCCTCATTCGCCAGCATCACCTCCAATGGAAGTGGAAGCCCTCACACCCCAAAGGCTGTTTCGCCCGAGCAGAGGGATATCGAGGCGATATGGAGACAGGTCCACGAAAAGGTCGTGCAGCTAGCCGGCTCGGACCCGGCGTTTCAGATCCAGAAGACGCTCGACATCGATGGGGTGCTCAGGCGCCTCGACTCGGCCCAGGAAGCGGCTAACAAGCAGCCGGACAAGTTCAGCTGGCTCAAGCATGCCGTCCGCAGGACTCTGCAGTGCATCCAAACCGTCGGGGGGATGGTCGTTGGCGGGGTTTCGCAAGTTTTTGGCCCATCAGAGATGTGTTTCAACGCGCTCACCTGGGTGATTCAAGCGTGGCAGAGCTATGAGGGGATGTTCGAGAACCTCGCCGAGCTGCTCGAGAAGTGCGCGGACTTTCTCACGAGGCTCCGGTACTACGAGGACAACATGGATGCCAATCTCAGCCGCCTAGCCTGCCAGAATCTCGGGATATTCGTCGAGATCTGCGATCGCGCCATCCGGTTACGCAAGAAGCACACCAGGCTCATCCGCTTCACGAAGCTGCTGTTCCTCAACGATGACGGGATACAGGATCTCCTCGGCATGATGGAGAAGCTCAACAAGAAGGAAATGCCCCTGGTGAACGCCCAGATTTTCAAGACAGTCATGAACAACGCTGGCAAGCTCGACTTGGCGCTGGAAGAGCAGAGGCAGCAGAGGACGGACGAGGAGTGGAGGAAGCGGCGCAAGGCTGTCGCCGTCGCCCTCGGCTTTCCGAGAAACACGGTCGACATGGACGGCGAGCCCATCCAGCATTGGGTAAGGGCATTTGGGGCGCAGAAGGCCGCGCTTGTCGAAGGCACGGGCGAATGGATCGAGCAGGACCACGTCTTCTTGGAGTGGGCGAGATCGAAGCTTCCTACGAACCCGGTTCTCGTCCTCCAGGGCAGAAACCGCTCCGGGAAGACGTCTATGATGGCAAATGTGCTCAGGGTCCTCCGTAGGATAGATCTCACCACTCCGACGTCACGGAAAGTGCTGATCTACTTCTTCCCCGAGGCTGACCGGAAGAAGTCCGACGACGAGGATACGAGTACATTCGTAGAGCGGATTTCGAGGATGCTGCTTTGGCAGATCGCAACGGCGTACGAGGCTATGACCAAGTCTGTCGCTCACATTATCGAAAAGGCGCATGATTTTGACGGCTACCTGGACATGTGGGAACGGCTGTTCATCGAGAACAAAGAACGCCAGAAGGACACGATATTCTATATATGCATCGACGGTATCGATTCAGAGATCCAATCGTTGTTACCTTTGCTAGAAAAACTATGCTCGGTGACGGACGATCGCCGCCCCCGGATTTTCTTGACAGCAAGGCCGGAAACCGTCACGGGCTGGCTCGCCCACGCAAAACGAATTCACTACGAGACTATACCGATTTCCGAACGCAACGGCGACGACGTCCACAAGTACATCAATCATCAGATGGACGCCATGCAGATTACCAAGAACCCCGACCGCAATGCGGACATATCTAGGTGGCGTCAGATGATACACGACGAGCTGTACGCAAAGTGCGGGGGTGACTATTTCAAACTGGTTAACACTTTCGATCGGCTGTCGAAGGTCGACCTGGTTGACGATGTTATGGCAATCTTACGCGATGCCGGAAAGACGCGCACCGACCAAATCGATGCCGAGATCCGCCGGCTCAACAAGGAGCGTACTCGGAAGGAGATCCAGGAGATCAACGAGATCATTATGTGGATCGAGGCCGGGCGAGAATGGTTTTCCGTCGAGACGATGGAGGCGCTTCTCTCGGTTAAACATAGATGCAGCCTTGAGACGCCACATTCACCGCGTCCTCCTCTCCCGGTTCGCAGGAGCAAGACCGGTAGCTCTCCGCGTGTTGGACTAGTCGAGGAACCTCGGGAGGCGTCGCTCGCCCCCGCTTCTTTGGCGATCTCGCTTCTGCCGTTCGCCCAGAAGCTGCAGGAAAAGTACGGGCTGTTCGCCATAACAAGCTCGAACACGGTGGACTGGCGGTCGTCAGAGTATAAGGAGCGCATCCCGTCGAAGTCTTTTGATCCCGGCCGCTCCCTGAATGCCGCCTCCTCGACGGGTCCGCAGGTCATCCAGGAGGCAGAAATCGAGATAGTCCGCCACTTTCTCAAGAACGTCTGCCCGTCGCCGCTCTACAGCCGTTTCGAATTCGAACAGTTCTTCGAGGGAAAGATAGGCGCGCGGCAGAAAGAGTATATCTCCGTAGACGACGACAATGAAAACATCAAGATCGCCATTGCGTGTCTCACGATCCTGACGGAGGAGGAGATACGGTCCGATACGCGGCTCCGCTACTATGCGATGTACTGGCTCCTGGAGCATCTGACGACAGTCGAGCTCTCGTTGGCCGACCGCGAGCTCAAGGCCCAGGTCGGCCCGCTGTTAGTGAGGCTTTTTACCGAGAAGGCCGGCATCGATTCGCTGTTTTGGACGTTCGACACGAACGTGAGCATGAAGACTTGGAGAAGCGGGGAGCTGAAGTTCCTGCGCGAGGCCCGGAGCGAGTGGCTGTACTCTACCGAGGGCGTCCAGGAGCTCCGCCGCTGGTTTAACGATCCTGTGGTGGTGAGGTCCGTTACGAGCGAGGTGGGAAAATCGTTCTTGGATGGAATCAAGGGAGTCCCGAATGCGAAGTTGCACGAGGCGGTGCTCTCGTACGCCGCCAGGTGCATGGCGGATCATTTATTTCGTCGTATCGAGTTCACCCGCCGCCAGTTCTTGTCTGCATGCTGTTTCATCCGTGGGTATCTAGCCAGGGTAAGTCAAAACCCACAAGATTTTGGTGTTTACGAAACTTATTAACATGCGCTTCAAGCTCGACCCCGTGAGGTCTTCGGAGATGCCAGATGAAGCAGCATTGTACAGGCAAGCGGGCTCTACAGCATTTGGCCAATTTGAGGACGAAAGCTTTACCCTTGAGGAGGTGGACCAGATCGAGATTTGGGCCTCGCAAATCCTGGAGCGACATAACGACACCAGCACCCTCAAGTCATCATGGGAGATCCACGGTGCGCTTATCGTCTTCCAGCTATGCAACAGCGCGACCGAGGTCTACCATGCTCGTGCTAAGAGGGCACTTGAGCTAAACGAACAAAACTGGCACGCGTGCCATTTCATCGCCAGCCGACCTGTCACTGCTAACGACGAGGCGCTCCAGATGCTCTCACAAGCTAAAAGAGAGATTGATGCGCTATGTAAGAAGAATAAAAACTGGCTGACTGATCACGCGAACTCGTCGCTGCTTGCGCGCATCACCCTCGACCTCGGCAACCGCCTGTGGGAATCCGGGAAGGACTACGTTCGCGCCGCGGAGACGCACCGCGAAAGCCTGCAGTACGACTACGTGAACTTCAGAGAGTATGGCAGCGTCCTCGAAAGGTACCACAGACGCCAGTGTTGGGACATGTCCATCGCGTTTGTCCGAGCGATCAACGACCACAAGGAAGTCTGGGCCCCATATTTCGACGAGCTGGTGAACAGTTTCCTGCTCGAGTTCGTCATCAAGAAGGACTCGGACATGCTCGCCCAGGCGGCGGATGCCACGCAGCAGTGGGACGTGATAGAACGGTTCTTCGACATCAGCACCGAGATGGGTCGCAAGTCGGACGCGCACGACCTTCTATTCCTACTTCGGGACGCGTTTTCGAGAATATTCGAGGCTGCGGCGGATGGCGCGCACGGGGACAAGGCTATCGCCATACGAGAAGCGGCCCTGCATTCCGTTAGGTCTCATCCCAGCGACACCCTGGAGCGAGGGTTCGTCGATGGGATGGCCGACTCGCTAGCGCTGACCTATCTTCACCTGGCAGCGCGATCGAGCGTAGGGCCAGAACAGCTCGACAGATACGGCACCTTGATCGAATCGCTGATCCCCGAAACAGCCGAATCGTTCAACATCTTCCTAAACGCCACAACTGCGTGCTGTCTTCTCCGGTACTATCACAGACGTGGGCGTAGCTCCTGGCGGGCCGTGGACTTGACCTATAGGATAATCCGGACCAGCATCGAGCTCCTCTTCGACGACGACGAGGGCAACGACATTCGCGCGTATTGGCTCCTTGCCCGTCTGGCCACTGTCGTTGGCGATGTCGAGAACTTACGTATTATTTGGACCATGGAGAATAAATTACAGTACGAGGCCCTGACGAAGTGGGAGGCCTGGCGAGCATCAAAGGACGGCACCGCGCCCAGCGAAGATTCGGGGAGTGCCCAGGAGACGCCCACGGGGCCGAAGGATTCGGGGCAGATCATCCTGAAGGAAGCGGTTCAGATCCAAGTAGTAGATAGCCCAGCAACCTACGCAAAATCGGTACCGCTGGAAGCGGCCCCACCGGGCCCCGAGCCCTCGCACCCGGGAGAAACAAAACCCGGAACCGCGCGAAATGGCAGCCCCATGTCCTCAAAATCACACAAGCGGCCCACCGTGGCTGTTCCGGGAACGGAGATGACCAGAGCGGCGCCCGCTCCCCCGCAGGTGGCTGCTCTCGTGACAGAAGCCTCCCGCAACCCATCAGCCACGCCGTCCGGGGTCAGCGATAGCGGTTCGACCGGAGCCGGAGACCCTGAGAAGCCGAGTAGCCACGTCAGCTGCGATGGCTGTGGGAAGCAGTGGACGGTGATGGAAGTGCCCCTGTACACGTGCGCCGATTGCGTGGGCGATGCACAGTTCGATGCGGACTGTTACGCGCTGCTGCAGAAGGGCGAGCTGCGGACGAGGAACCTGAGATGCAGGAAGGATCACGAGATGTTCCTGATTCCGAAATGGGAGCCCGGCATCATGCGCGACGTGCCCAAGGGCTGTGTGCCGCTTGTCGATGGCCCTGACAAAGACGGGAACAAGTGGATCACCATGGAGGAGTGGAAACACAGACTGGAGAGCAAGTATCTCGGCGCCAACAAGAAGGAAACAAGCAGCATGGTATCATCTGGAGCTGCTTAGGAAGCAGTACGGATCGGTAAATATATCCCAGTTCCCTGCTGGCCGACTAACACACTAATCATCTTCCTCAAACTAGTAGCCATCATTTGGTGCGAGTGCTGGTAATTAGGGGAAGAGGTTACAAATTGTTGCCATCCAAAAGACAGTATAAATACGTTACATGACGCGAGGCTACAAAACGGGGTATGTGTTCGGGTGCAAATTAGCCTCAGCAGTACGCGGCGAGTGCAAGATTGATCAGTGCACAGGATATTGGAGTGAACCTTTTGGACGAAGCATGTTAATCGATATCGATATACATCAACTTCAACCAAATTTTGCTACGATATTCGTACCAACATTTGTCGTTGATAAAAATAGCCACATTACACACATTACAACGATAACGTACACTTACATGGTAATTTCAGCTAGTTACCTCCACCCACCCACTATTTCCCAAATACGGCTAGAAGGTAGTTTCCCCATACAATTTGTATAGGAAATGACATCAAAGCAACACCATCAACAGCAATTATTATCGTAAGCTTCCCCATCGAGAACGTATGGACTTCAAAGGAAGCGTAATTTACAAAATAAAATAAAAAGTATGTTATGTAGTTGATAACAAACAATAACTGCATATTGCAATATTTAAGGTCTGGAACGTCGGTTTTGAACATTTCTTCGTTGCGTTAACGCTGTTACAATAGGATAAGATAAAGCTTTGCTTTGAGAATGGTAGGAAACAGCAAAGGAACTGATGGAGGTATTTTTGCATACAAAATGTGTGGGAGTATACATACTAGGTGTTTAGGGAATCTTGTAGGACGGCGGAGGTAACTAACTGAACTTACCCCTGCATCTTGTACTGCTGAGGCGGTTTGGCACCCGAAGAGATAACACGATTACTGGGCTGCTTACACAATACGGCACAAGTGTATCTACAGATATAAGTGCATAGAAATAGTAGCTTCTAGTGGTCGCTGCTCGAGCGCCAGGAGGACGATGGGCAGTATATGTACATAATTAGGCCGTCCTCGGCCCGATCCCGCTTGATGATGCACTGCTCAACGCTTTCTTGCCTGCCAACATCGGAAAATGAAAGAAGAAAAAAACCGAACCAAAAAAATGTATCGCTGAACTAATTCGTACTTAAGCACGAGTAACAAGGCTGCTCCGTGCAAAGTATTCTAAATCGGTAGAGAAACTACCCACCATGACAACTTTGACCGTATTAGGGGTTATGAGAACCCAGATGCTTCATTAATCCTTCTAGATTGGCCATAAAGCGCTCGGCGAGGTCGGAGTCGACGACACTCTCTTGCCAGCTGCAACACATGACAAGGTCTCCGCCTTTGACAGCAACCGGCGACAACTGGAAAACCGCTGACGCTACATCGGCGGAAAGCGCAAACTGTGCGCGGGCGATAAGCCAAGCTTCCCTGTCCTCGGTACCTTCGGACGTGATTCCCTCTGCGGTGCCGTCCAGGACACCTAGATTGGTGACTAGCCATGATAGCTCCCTCGGAGTTCGAACATGGTCCTTGAAGTGAGCGTTCCAGCCTCCGAAGAGACCTACGAACTTCATCAGACCGAGAGGGTTGTTCTTGACCCCCAATCTCAGGTCAGTCTCGAGCTTCCTCCGCACTCCGGAAGCGACTTCCCAGGTAATATCCTTGAGACGGTCGTCCAGGGTGAGATCGGGGGTAGATGCGTCACGCGTAAGGCTTCGGACCTTTGCCACAAGCTCTTGATCAAATTCGTGAACTATCGCCGACGAGAAATTTCCGACGGCCTTCTTCAGCTCGAGCCACGGGTAAGCCGGCGGGTTGGAGGGCAGAAATTGCCGCGTATTGACCGCCGTCATCGCCGCGAAAGCCCTCGCTTCACTTTCTCCTAGCAGCGGCGCTAGTGAGATGAGACACAGGGCATGGAGAAGGCCTGTCAGCGTAGTCCTCTGCCGTCTACACTCCGCCAAGACCCTTTGAAGAGCAGGCTGATCGATGCTAAACCAGCCAAGTCGGGTCTTATAGGGGGATATATGGTATGGTGCCCAGGTTGCGCGCGATGGGTCATTGGATAGGAACGGCGGCCGGGCATCCCTCCAAAGTGCCTTGGCGGCGTAGCGGACAGTGACGGGGAACTTGGTAATCTTATGTTGTGCTGGGGTGAAGTGATCTAACGACTCTGGTAGCTCCAGAACACGATCTTTCAAGATACGCGATTTTGCATCATCGGTCGCCCTATTGTTCAAACATCTGAGAAGGGTCTCGTGGAATATCTTCGCGCCTATTCCGTCGGAGGCTGGATGGTTGAAACAATAGACGACTTCCAGGAAACCGGCTTCCCTTTGGCGAAGCACTGACATTCTCCAGCCCGGTCGGGATCCGAGATTGGCGAATTTGGTGTCAAGCTGAGATTGCAAAGACTCGCGAAACAGACGGTCGAACTCCTCTGAGCTTTCCACAGTCTTCCATTCGATATGATCGCGGAAGTCGACACGCTCAAGCTGTATCCAGGTAGGTGTTTTGGAATGCTCGCCGATGAGCCCAACCTGCAGCAGAGGATGTTCAAGGACGGTCTGGGCCACGGCGGACTCGAAAACATTCACCAGCTTCTCATAGGACTCCGGGCTCGCTAGGGATTGAGGGACTAGGTAGCGACAGGCTACGGCCGTGCCAACATACTGCTCAAGTGTGTATTTACCCAATTGATAGGCCTCACTGCACCAATTAGCTCATGGAACAAAACTGAAACGACAAATCTACTAACGAGTATCCGAGCTTCCGGATAACCTTCGGCGCTTTCCCCATTTCCTCACACTTTCCCCTGGGGCTAGACATGACGCTGGCAAGTATAAACAGGGACCCTGGTAAGGTTCGAATATAGACCGAGAGAAAACAGGATGATCCCAGGCCAGGGAGAACGTCAAAGCCTTAAATAAAGGGGAAAATTTCAGGCCCCGAGGAAGGATTCTTGTCCTTGCACCCCTTTTGGACTCCGCGGACGCCGAACCTCATACGCATACGACAGCCGCCCGAGTCTCGCGTGGGAGGTCTTTTGGTGATCTAATTGATCTTGACGATTTTAGGTACAAGCTAAGCCCTAAGCTCCAGTTGAAATTCCCTTTTGACGCACTACGCGGCTCCCCTCCTTCAAAGTACCTGCCGTCTCCGAGGTGCTGTTTGTGATCTTACCTCGTTCGGTGTTGCCATATTGGACGTATCCATAAATTGAACCCCACTAACGGCTGGACATATAGTGTGGCGCGGGTCCGAATATGGTTAGGCCATCCCTTTTAGCATAAAGATAAGTCTGCGGAAATAGAATGAACGATGCTTATTGGATCATGGCAAAAATTCGGGCGCTCGAACTGTTTTAGTTAACGCGTTATATAGCTAATATTACTACAACCTCCCGTAAGAATATGTTTAAATAATTACGCGATCCGATGAAGGTATAATATTATAGACTTATTATCGCCCATATGCTATTCGAGAGCAAGACTTTTGCCTAGTATTTTGTTATTAGCAGCTGGTAAGCATCGGTTATCGGCTATCGTCAGAATATGGTAAAGAATCCATCCATGTAGGGTGAGGGAATGGGTACCCGCGGGTACCCATCAGATTTTGCCAAGGACCCATTGGGTACCCGTGGGCCGTGGGTAATTTTCGGTGGGTGGTTCCTCCCTCACCCTACATCCATGTTAACCAGTTATGGTGGCAAGAAACCCATATTCGACAATAGTTTTTTTATTAATGTCGAAGCCAAGCCACAGGTAGTACCGCTGCGTTACGAAGTCTAACGTATTGTGATTATGCAAAAGGTCCGGCGGCCGACCTGTTTTAGTTCAAGCGTTATGTGGTTATATGTATATATTCTTACAATGCTTCCGTTTATTATGTCACCCATCTTTTCTTCTTTCCGTTCGGTAGAATCGCCTTTCCCTTAGTAGAACTCTAGGAATCCGGAGTTATTCGACGGACAAAAGTGGGTCTAGGACTCCTATTCGGAGTTTAAGCCCCTATTCGGGGGCCAAATCTAGGACTTTGCTTACGCGCCCTTCTGTTATGGATTAATAGATAAATCGTATCCTTATATACGATTATCTTCGCATATATATAGCTCCAACATCCCCCAGGTGTTGCAGGAAGTCCGTAGATTCATCATCGCATCGATCATACAGAATACAGATCACCCACGACACTTCCTGAGATTTCCCACATTCTTGATTGAGTCTACCCTGCACTTTTCACCATACTAAATCTTCTAGGGTAGCCTCATTGCTTCCTCTAGGGTAGCCTCACCTGCTGTCGCAGAATTCTTATAAGAACGTACTGGCGCCTTCCAAATATGACAATATGTTAGTAGGTAATAGATGATGCCACGCATAAAATCACTAAGTCAATGTCAGCAACCTAATGGCATTCAACCCAAGGGCTCAAATTAGCCCGTGAATAGCTGGTGTCTCGATGTCATACGGAACTCTTGATCGGGTTGACTTCGGCCGAAAGGCGAAGAACAAGGGACGCATAGTCTTGCCTCGGCTCATGGCTCGTGAAATTACTTGATTCTGGGGTTAATACACGTCCTTAATGCAGCCTTTCTCTTCAGTAGGCAGTATATCTGGGATCTCTCATGGCATAGAACTGGCCGGGCTCGTCCTCCTCGGTCACGGCCGCCCCGGGTGAACGGGCGTAACAAGTCGATATCGTTAGGGGTACACCTATCGATACAAAGCCAAGGTGCGCCCGTGAAAATACGTTAAAGGGTCTGGAATACGGCGACATGTCCGTATAAAGTAGCTTCAGGTCGCCAGGTTGAAAGAATAGCTCCTTACCGAGTTCCAATATTACGCTCAATAAGACTCCTAGCCAACATGCATTCTTACTCCTATGGCAGTCTACAGACCCTTCAGAGCTCGGAGCGTGGTCGAACCGCCGGCTAGAACGTCCGTCCCATATAACTAATACGTCGAGGCTGTGGCTCGGTGGTGCGATGTCGCGAACTCGCCGCCACCAGAGTCCTTTCATACAATACAGTTCAGAGCAGCCCGGATTAAATTTAATATCCAGACAATTTATAACATATCTCGCGAGAATAGAAAGTCCGGCGATGTGAATTTTCTCAACCGTTTTGATTCCAAACATAACTGTGTGAAAATGACATTATGCCTCACGGGCGAGTGACAGGAATGATACCTGAGGGTATCTTTTCGCAATGAATATCTCTGCAGGCATCGATTTTTCGAAGCTATACACCTTTGCTGGAAGTCCACCCCTTACATCCTTCCTTGGCCGCCGGGGTATTCCCGGGTTGAAGCAATTCCGCAGATGTTTCTCTGTGGGAATTCAAAGGAAGTCAAAGGAAGTCAAAGGATTTGGCTGGATTTTTGGCTGGATTCGGCTATATAGCTGCATACGGCTATATAGGGGTTCCGAATTCGCCAGGGACAAAAGGAGCACTTATCAAAGACTTCTTTGAAGCTTTGTTATATCAGATTCTTTTGTTTTATTCGCATTAGGAAGGCGTCGAAGTGTATATAGGGGCTTAGCAACCCGTTGCTAAGTCCAGTGTTTCTAGTCAATCATCGATCACCACGAATCATCAAGACTGATTCAAATACACACTTCTATTCCTGCTGCATTACGACGAGAGTCCACCCTGCAGAGATCCTGAGTCTACCCTGCAGAATTTACCATATTAAATCGTCACGGGTAGCCTCATCATCATCTTATGACGCCTCCCTCCTTGATGCTCAACATTCTCAGAGCCTTACGGCCTATAAACCACTGATTATTCGCCTTACGCCTACCGCCCCTATCTACACTCGTCTGGATGCGGATTACTCTCGGTCTCAATATATCGCCCCGGGGCTGTAGTCTCTAAGAATCTGGGTTTTGTTGACAACGTAGCACTTAATAAAAGGCATGAAGAATTCCAATTAGCTGCTAAGGTACGAATAAGAATGCAATCAGCTAAGTCCTCTTCAGACCGTACTGCGACCAGAACTAACTTTAGGCCTTTGTCTAATATACTCGCACGGTATATTGCGTAGAGAAAACTAGATTTTATCAAGCAGCGTACTGCCTGCTGTGTGCGCTGTCTTTCCCCTTTTAAGACCCCGAATCCACAAATGCAAGATAGCCGCCACAATGCCTGTGGTCGTTTCAATGCTCAGGCCAGGCAACAAGAGCGTGCTCCCTCCTCGCCATTTGTAACGAGAATACGTATGTACAGAGAAGTGATCGATATGGAGTGGGCGTAAATATTAGCATCACTCAGCCCCCGCCTTCTTGGAGCGGCCACGCCTCGCCAGAAATTTCCCGCGGCCGCCTACGCTGGTCCAGTACTCGTCCAACGGTCCCGGGGCGACCGTTTTGAGCTTCGTCTCGGCTTCCCAGGTGGTGTCAACGGGGCTGTCGGAATAACCGACCCACTGGACCTCGAGGTGGAAACCGCCACGCTGTCTCCTCTCGTGGCGCAGCACTTTGAAGACGCGGTACTCCTCCGGTAGCTGCAGCTCGTTGAAGAGTGCCCGACCACGGCCCCCCTTGGACTTCCAGTAGTCGTATAGGGTCTCTGCAGCGCCTTTCTGTATTTCCTCTTCCGGCTCCCAGGTAGCCTCCTCCTTGGTTTCACCAACCCAGTGTACAATAAGCTCAATGGCGCCTCTTTCGCCTTCCGCGGCCCGGTGATCCAGAATGGCCTTGACCTCGTGTTCCTCCCCTTGTTCTTTGTCCCGCTGTGCATCTGCTGTAATTTCCACATTCTTGGCAGCCCCCTTGTCATTCCTATCGGCTTTTGAATTGGACTTCGGCTCGCTAGCACCGTCGACTTCGTCCTCTCTGAGGAGTTCTATGTTGTTTGAAAGTATCGTCAGTTAACAGACACCAAGGCCAAGCGCAACAGATCGGGGCGGGACCGTACCATCAGCATTACCCATATCGGCTACGGGAACCAACGAGTCCTTAGGGTTATCCTTTTCCCCCTCTGAGTTCGATTGCGCGGCTTCTCGTCTTTTTCCTCGCAAAAGGTTGGCGGCTGCAGCAACGCGAGCGTCCGCGGGCGGGTTTTCGTTCCTGGCTCCAAGAGACTCGCTTCGGCGCCCTTATGGTGCTGTTAGTGCGATTTGCATACCTACGAGAGTGTGTAATCGTGCATACTCTTAGCCGAGGACGGTCTGCCTCTGCGAGCGGTACTGGGCGCCTCGGACGAGATGCGCGACTTAGCACGCTGACCCGACGGGGTTTTCTGTACAGCGTCCTCTATATCCCGTTAGCTAGTCCACCTATAATCACCTGTAAACGCAAGGGAAACCTCATCGCAAAGAGCCGCTGCTACCTTGATTATCCGTTTCGTCCTTGGGGTCAGATTCGTGTTTCCTCTTGACACCTCGTGGCGTTTGGCCGTCTTCTTGGTGGGCGCCGTCGACAGATTTAGGAGCCGGGGAGGAGTGCATCCAAACCGTCACGCTCTTCAGCACATTAGACATATTGAACGGGAGAAGATTGCTAACACAAGTAGTGGATGTGGATGGCGGGGAAGAAGAGCTGGGAACAACGAGAGGAGTAGTTGTAGTAGCACCAAGCGATTGAATATAGCGCGACCAGGGTCCAGGAATACCTTGGGAGACGTTATCTTTCCCAACCGGAACCTTTGTAGTCACGGTCGCGATGGTGGATGGAGGTGTAAGGAAGTTTCGACGGGGCCCTAGCGAAACCTAGCGAGACAGGCAAATAATGAATAGACAAGTGGATAGGCGGAGGATTAAGAGTAATAAAGTTAAGGTTAGGTTTGGGATAGGGATAGCGGTCGGCAACCAAGAATATAAGGATGCTTAGAACTACCGTTAGATAGCTTTAGTAGCTCGACTCCTCCTTTACATGCCCATACGCCGCCATATAGAAACACCAGGAACACTACGTGTTCTTGAGCACGTCACCACCGAGGCAGGGACTTGAACGACTACCCTGTTTGGTTACGGATTGCGTATGACAGTGAGTACACTACCCAGTAGAATTTTTCTTTTTAAGAAAAAACGAATAGATGCGAGCTGATGAAGCTATTAGTCTAACATTAAGTGGGCAGGATATGCACTTTCAAAAATTCAAAGTGCTGCCAGGGTAACCGGTAAGATGGGGAGGAAATCCTGAAGAAAACGGACGATCGGACAATCGGACGGCAAAAACTGCCGGTAGACTCCCCGAACGGGAACTTGGCCTTTACGGTGGGTAGATTACGTAAGTGCATTGAGATAGCTAATTCCCAAATCGGGGCAATTAGTTAGACTAGAAGAGTTTTATGGGGGTTTCACCAGGGAACTAATAGGTAGATCATTGCTCCAGAGCCAATGTGCTCCTAATTAATAACATATGCCTTTCCTTTCCATCTCCCCTTTATTCTATAAGTATGTATTGTATACATTGTCCAAAATCAAGGGAAAAAAGCCAAATAAAAAAGTGGATGCATTCATGACACGTACATAGGAGAGACTGTAGTATGTCTAGCGTCTTACTCAGAGGGAAAACACCGGCTGAACCCGGATAATTGGTTATCGGTGAGGCCCCCTGCTGTTATGGCTTTTCAGGTTGAATCAAAACTCGAAACTGGAGAGATCATAGTCCCCAACGGAATCTCTGCTTCCACCTTCTTCTCTTACTTAGAGCAGTTGGAGTTCTTTTGAATGGATGCTGCTTGCTGGAACGCTGTCCGCCATTCTCATCCAGCCTTTTCATATTAATGGACTCATTGAAGTCAATTAAGAAGGAAATCCCTCAAAAATATTCTCATAAATAAATATATATACAAGAATGTGCCATCTCATAAACAAATTTCGCAATCTGCCTTACAAACCCTCTGCCGAATATACACTTCGAAGGGCCCAAAACCAGACAAGGAAACAAACAAAAAGGTCCGACTTCGTAATTATACCATGCCGGCTCCACGGGGGTTAATACAGCTCATTAATAAGGAAGAGGATCCAAATATAAGAAAGAATGACTTGCCCAGACTTAAACAGTCTCCCATGGAACCAGAAAACCGTGACCAAAATGTTTCATCGAAGACGGCTTATATAAGACGTGCGCCACCGGGATACGCGCTCCTCTGATGAGTGCTCGCCCAAGAGTTATACGCTTTACCAGGACAGCTGCCGTGCCTTAACCCCGGAAGGCGGCCTTTGTCGAAGCCCGGAGTCGGGTTTCTCGAGGTTGGCGTCCGCCCAGAAGTCGTTCCAGGCGGCGCACTGGTCCTCGAACTCGTCGGCCTGCGCGGCAGAGATCTGGTCCACCTGCTCGTCCACGCGCTCCATGAAGTCGACGCTGAGGCCGCCCGACACGTGCCACGCGATGTGGCAGTGGAAGAGCCAGATGCCAGGGTTGTCGGTCTTGAAGGCGACGACGAGCCACCCGTTCGCCGGCAGCATGGTCGTGTCGCGGCGCACGGGGTTCCGCGACCTGAGCCGGCTTTTGTCTGCCACTGTGAAGGGGCCCGCGTTACTGGCAGACGCGCCGAGCACGAGCATGTCGTGCCCGTGTATGTGCATCGGGTGGGGGATGGGCGACCCGTTCTCGATGACCCAGAAGGTCCAGACGTCCGCCTCGTCGACGTGAATGAGGTTGTCCGACGCCTGATACGATGTGTTGCCCTCCATGACGTACTGGATGACAGGCTTGTTCCAGTCTACGTTGATGGCCGAGCCATCTACCCTCCAGGTCACGACGGGTGCTGGGGCGAACGTTATATCCAGGGTGTTGTCCGCATCAGGCACGAAGCTGTCGAGGGGCGCCTGGCGGGTTACTACCGGGCTGAAATTTAAGTTGTCCATGCAGGCGGTGTTGGTCGGTCTCGTCCCTTGCTTTGTTGGCAAGGCGTCCGGCGCCCCGTTGTAGTGGATGATTGCTGCCGGGAATGGATTGTGGGACTCTCCACATAAGTTCTCTGCGTACATAGTTACGTTCAACCAATAGTTACCGACCGGTTTTGAGGCGTCGATGATGACATCCAGGCGCTGGCCCGTGCCGAGGAAGACATTGTTGGTCGTGAAGGCGTTGACGGGGACAAGGTCGGTAGCAATGACCGTCATATCATGGTCGACTATCGAAACTTGGTAGTTGTGCTCGACCGACGGGTTGAGGAGGCGTAGCCGATGACGCCTGCCAGGCGTGAGTGTCAACTTGGAGTACTCGCCGCCTGGCCCGAGTGGGTTGATGTTCTTTCCATTAAAGAGAACGTTGTCACTTATAGGGGCGCCGGGAGCAGCCATGGTCTCCTCCGTCAGATGCTCCGCCGTGGCATAGTAATAGTCGGAAATAAGATAGGGACCCAGGTCGATGTCGTAGGGAAGCGAGGCGGGGCCGTTGATCACGATGGAGCCGTATACACCGTTCCCATACTGGGCGGAGAAATGAGAGTGGTACCAAGACGTGCCGTACTGGGTAGCCCTGAAGGTATAGGTCTTCTCGGAACCCGGAGGGATGGGACACTCGGTGACGCCGTTGACGCCGTCGTTGATGTTGTTCTCGCGCATATGCATGCCGTGCCAATGGATCGAGGTCCCGTTGTACTTGAGCCTGTTCCTGATGGTGACCTGGATGGTATCGCCCCAGTCGGCCACCAACGTCGGACCGGGCAGCTGGCCCTCGACGAGCATGACATATTCCTTGACGACGCCGTCAGGACCCGTCCAGTTGTCGTGTTCAGTGATGTCCCAAGTGAACTGGACGCAACGAGGTTAGTGGTAACATCAATGCTGGCCGCTAGTGCTACTCACGGTCTTCAGACTGCCTGGAGGAGTGGAAACCTCATAGTCGGTGTTGATGTTAAAGCCATTAGACCAACAAGCTCTGTTTGAAGGAGTGTGACAGGGGCCGGGAGCGCGGGTCTCGAGTTGTTTGTCGAGATAAGGGGCGGCAACGGCGTATGCCGAAAAGAGCAAGCCGGAGACGAGCCCGGAGAGAGGAAGAAGCGAACGCATACTGGTGGAAAGTGATCCTTGGATGTGATAGCGAAGGAGGTGGCCGTTGCCTGCTGTGTGGTGGTGATTCTGTCTCAGACCTCTCCAACTCGTGACGGCATCACGACTTATATAGAAGTCGGACGGCCGTGAAGAGCGCAAGCCGCATCTGAGCGGAGCATATCATCCTACACAAGGTCATTGTAACCCTTGTCTCCATCGAGAACCCGAGTCGCGAGCTGACTCTCACAAAGGGCGCTTCGAAAGATGCCCAGTGACCCTTGTTGTGGTGTCCCCCTCCGCTGACACTACCACGCGTAGTATTGAGAGGTCATGGCCAACCTCGCCGGCAGATGAGAATCAATGGACGGGCTCCGGGCAAAAGTCCAACCCGACGGGTTTGCGGTCCGAGAAGAGAAGAGATATCCTGGCCTTCCAAGTCAATAGTTTGAGGTGTTGCAGGAAGAGGGTGTCAGCGGTCCTGGTTTAGCACAGGTGAAGATGGAACGCAGCTGGAGCCGTTGCTGCCTCGAGCGGCTTTCGTGCCTGCGCCCAGGCCCCACCACGAACGTGAGGCGGATCTGTGCCCCTGTTACGGAATTAGCACATGGGCTCTCTAAGGGGAAGAAGGATGGCCAGCTACAGCACCTTTCCCCTCGTCACCACCTTTGTACGCTCGTGGTCAGCATTCAGGGGGCAAAAAATCAAAGTCAGGTGCGACGTCCCGGGGGATATTCCTGGCACCGGCTTTGACGGAATCCGTAGGTGCAGAAAACGACGTCCTCCGCTACGTGGTTTTGATAGTGAAAGGCCCAGAGGGAGACGGCCGAGCCGTTACATGGACAGCATTAGAACACCCTATGGCTGGCAATATGTAGCAGCGTAACTGCTATTTCCTATGCGCGTTACAACACTCAGAAGTGACGGGTCATTTTCAGCTGGGTTGGTAGAAAATACCGTCGAGAAAGAAACGGCACTCGATTCGTCCCTGCGGTAACAGGCGACTATACGAAGAAAAGCGCAAGCGAGACTTAAGGGTTTGACAAAACCCTGACAGCCAGAACCAGGTGTAGGGCTTCCCGCTCTGCTAAGAAAGTACATCTACTAGGCTTCGTTTCGGCCGGTAACGAGAACGGATCTTCTTAGCTAGTGCTCAGCCTCCCCACCTAGATTACGGCGGCTCAGGTGAGCCTAACTTTGAATACCGGACAGCAGGAGAGGACGTGAGAAGGGGATCCGGGTGACACGGGATGTGGGTCATCTCGGAAGCATGATCCAATATTGAAGCACACGAGGCTCGACACTCGGGCAATATCGTCTCCTAGACTGCGGCAGTAGGAAATACCAACGACAGATTGCAGAGATAGCGCCCCTTCACGGTTATCAACCTCGCGTAGCTGATTCTTTCCTCAATTAGGAGTCATGCAAGGAACGCTCGCGGTTTGCAGCTGGATGTGCCCCTCGTCTGCTCTCAGCAAGCTCATGGCTGCTGGAAACCCCTAGCGTAAGGAGTGGCTTCGGCTAGCTGACCTCCAGTAGAGAGCAAGGAAAATGTGGCGTGGTGCATGCTCACGTGGCTAAGGTGGGCGTCCTTTTCAGCCTCCATCAATGCTGGCGTCGTGAAAAGGAGGTGTAAGAGCTGGACTGTTCAGAGCGGGTCGCCGGGATCGAAGCGATGAATGCGACTACCGCAAGATTGATAATTGCTTACGGTACTTTAAAATCCGACGTCTCCGGTAACTGGGCTCGGAAGTGAGAAGCGAGAGGATGGCAGGATCGGACACGGGGAACAAACGAAACCGACAAGTGAAAGCTTCCTCGAAAGATTCCCGCTGCCAGTAGAACCCGCGGGACTGTTGGAAATTTCATGCATAAAGTGTCGATGCGCCCCAGATCGGACGGCGTCGAATCACGATACTTCTGGCTCCACTCCTTGGTCCTAGGCTTCAGCTGACTGGGATATGCATTTCTCGACTGAGAAACCTTACAGCCGCAAGCGCCGCTGACCGCATTGATGTCCAATACGATACGGAATATGCGCGTGATAAAAATAGGCGGGCCAATCAAACGTACTTAACCTCAGTCGAGACCATGGAGATGGGCAAATTACTAATTGTTGACATTAGACTGGGTGACGGGCTGCAACCACATGCACTTCTCGCTTGGACTACTAGATATGGAAATGGAATCCCCACTTCTAGGCGTACTCGAGATGGAAGAGCTCGAGGAGAGGCTAACTATTAGTCCGTATGCGTCAATACGTAGCATCGCGATTATGCAGGTCCCGCATACTTACTGCGCGTAGAAGACGGTCTCGGCCCGAGTTTCCTGTTCTGGAACGTTACAGCATTCCTACATTAGTAGCATTGGTGTACGGGATAAGTAATGCATGCGATCCGAGCCGGTTAGGGTTGGTAATTTCGACTGAGCTGTCAGACCAGGATCCTCGCGGCAGATTCAGATTATTGTAATTTATATTGCCGAGCGGCTCATATGCTGTCCCCCAGATCAGCTTTCATGTCCCAGCCCTTTACAAACTATGTATGGTCGGCCGCATAAATTACATCGCTCCCGGGCTTTCGGGTCTCGGCTATCGCGTAAGGTAGAGCCACGATATATATTTAGTAGTTAATGATCTACCGGCTGATTAATTCCGAACCAAACTTTCTTTTGTGACTACCCTTGCGTTCCCGGCGCACGTGGCTCGCTTGGGTGATCCGCCTTGCTGGGGGCTAGTGCGATTTTGTGTCTCGGCATATCTGATATACGAATACTCACATCCCACCTGCATTGGCGCCCTCGCAGACCTCGGGGTGAGTCGGGCCCCGAGTCCTGACTTTCGTAGGAGGCTCCAAGACCAGCAGCAGCACTCCAGAAGCCGAGTTCTCCGGGCAGATTCCGGTATTTCCGGTTTCCAATGTCGCAATATATGCCTCCCAATTAACGGCTCCGAGTTACGGCTATTACTAAGGTATCAACGGTGAGCATGAGGAGAAACCGGTCTCCGCTGATGCTGAGTCACGACGTCCTCAGCCGGGAACACTGTGAGTTTCCCTAACGTTGGAGGATGCAGTGCAGCCCAAGATGCCTAAGTAGCTGTTTATCAGGCCACACGGTTTTGCTCCGCGCAGACCAGACGCATGCACCAGGATTACGAGTGGGACTTGCGTTGATTCCCAGCTGCAGCTCCCGATGCCGATCACTTCCCAGAAGGGTATTGCGTCAAAGCCATCGCTAAAGAGGTGCATATCTCATGAGGATGCTCTAGGTAGCGAGCATGGCACTCATCGCTGGTTCCTGCATAGTCCTTTCGAGCTGACCGCTCTTACACCGCCTGGCACTACCCCTTGGCGTTGTATGACTCACGATACGGCTTTTCGTGCACCACTCAAAAGTGGGCTGATGATCTTGGGCGGCTTGTGATAGACGAGCTGAAGGGGCACAAGTAAGGCTGAGGGCTGAGGACGGCTGGTCATCCAAACCCCTTAGTTGCAAACAAAATGGGGAAAGAAAAGTGGTCCATCGCCACCACTGGACTTTCACTTAGAAACACGAAACTGACTTGTCCTGAGGAATTTGCGGGGGCGCGGCGAGCTATCCCTGGCAAATACATGTACACATGGTATGACAGCACTCCATTGTCGGAATGTCGAAAATTCGAATGCAGTTGGCAGTTCTCGCTTCCGCAGATGCTTCCCCCTTGCTCCTGCCGTGGGTCCTGGACATCCATGTTACCTGATCCACCTTGGCGCGTAGAGACACGGGCTTTGGGCGCGGCTTTGGGAACTAATAACAACCTCGATCCCTCGAGCGGGGAGATCAGGGGGGCATGGGATACTGTAACCCAGGCAAGAAGTGGAAACCCTGGGAATACGAGCAGGGCAACGGACGAGAGTGCCACGAAACCATAAACCCCCCTTACCTCAGCGAGCTCAGGCGCCTTTCTAGCCCGTTCTCCGATTCCCTCGAAATTTACTTTAGTACAACTTCACAACGCTAAAATCAACTAATCCAATCCCAAATTCCGGTAATGAACCAGCAAGGCCTAAGTTATAATTGTGCGGAAACCCCCCCGCCCCCCTTCCGGTTCTGTAACCTACCTCAAAGATCACGTCCGTTTTTGAGGTGTGGCTGCGCCTGCGGCGCCACTGTGGCTAAGGCTTTGGAAGGGGACTGGAGCTCTCGGTCCCCGCTAGCCAAAACTAAGAAATGTCACAAAAATAACAAAAGCTAAAAAATAGGGCCTAAGAGCAAGCTGTGATTGTTAGCCCCTTTCATATGCTCTTATATGAACCTTTTAACCGCGTATAAAACTTCTTAATCGGGATTGGTTTTGTCAAAGTATTAAGAAAGAGGGACAATTTCCGATTAGCACATATCTTCTAATCGGAACACCCTTAGGCCACCACGCAACAACTAACCCGTACGAGCAGAAAAATAGCTGAACGTGTTTCCCCTATACTGAATCGCCCTTGGAAGCCCATGGCAATATATTGACCGGTGGTTGTTACGTTGTAGCCATGAACGCGTTCCGGATTTGGTTAACCTGTTAGGGCGTGGAAGGCACCGCTGATCTATAACGCCAAAAGGTGCGGGCGCTGCCAAGGTTGGCAGCCTCCCAACTAATTAATGGGAGCTAGTTCCCTAACATAAAACATGTTACGAAATATTGCAGCATATTATCAGAGCGTTAATAGGGGACAAAAAAGTAATTCGTGTACCAGGTCGAAAACTTATCTGCAAATTTTACAACTTATTATCGAATCTGTGACAACCCCAAACTCATCGAAGGGGATTAATCATCAACACTGACTTCAACGGGATCTGCCGTGATGTTTCCTCTGACACGGCGAGTTGTTCTCCATTGTCCGGCCGAGTATCACGCCGTAATGTGGTGGTATCGCGAACTGTTTCCCTTTGACGCCTTGACTTGACCTAGAACATATAGATGCTACCTCAGGCGGAGAGAAGGTATAAATGGTGCTTTAGTAATCACTTACTAATCGTCGGCCGCTCTCTTACACCTGGCAGTTGCTTTTTTCGATATTGCGGTTGGTTCGGCATCTCCCGAGATGCAGTGGTATATTCTAAGCCAGTCTATCATGTACTGGTATATCCTACGTGCTGGTATACCACATACCATCTCAACTTCTGTGTTAGCGTATCTTGTACCGTCCCACACTCTGAGCTAGAGCTAGGATGTCATGTACCATCCCGTGGCATGTATTGGTATATTCTGACTTTTAGGATTTTGGCCCGCATTTAGGACCATGCCCAATTCTGGGCGTCTTCAGGATCTGGACGCGGCCAGTAGGGTCTGTGGAACGCTATGCTTACATTCTGAGTGGTAGTGCCGGAAATCCATCCCTTGTTTAGCACTGGGGAACGTACGAACTAAGCGGTAGACCATACTGGACTAGCGATAATTTCCCACTGGTATCAAACTGTCTGCCATGAACCTAGTTTACAGTTATTCAAACAACAAATACATCGCCCTCTTGTTGTGATAAACAGCCAGCCCGAATCCTCCCAATTCCAGCTCTTCATACTCGTTTCGCGCTCTCCGCCTCGCTACCTATGAGACCCTGACGTATCACACTGAAGCATATGACTGAAGAAGGGTGAATTATCAGATTGACCTCTAAGAGATCCTGCCTGGAAAGCGAGGGTTATGAAGCCTCCTTAATTACACATAAAGCAGCTACAATTGAGAGAGAGCGATACCGGAGATTCGAACAGCGCATCCCACTAGTAGCGAAGCTAACTAAGCCACGCCTTAGCTAACAGATCTAGATCTCAGTAGGGTCTAACACCACCACTATGTGATATTCTGGGTATCCGACTTCTAACTCAGTTTGTTTTCTCTACAACAACACCTCATTCCCGGCCAAGATCTTCGCCGTCTTTCAGGTTATACATAATCCAACCACTTTCCGTTCCGTGCGAATCCAATATCTGGTGACGTGTCGCTTCGGAAGCTGCCTCCCGTTTCAAATGTCAATCTCGAAACTTCCATACCTTGGTGATCAGGACTCCTTTGTCTTCTTTGGCGAATCGGATATGATTGAACTTATCCAACTCTCCGAGAGGTGCTTCGGTGAACTGAATGAACTGAATGCTTCCCTTATATGCCATCCAGGGCGACGATGGCACTTGGACAGTTCTATACTTAATCCGCTTTATCTTCTGCAGGTCGGATCGCCGCCAAAGAAGGGTTTTTGTGAAGATATGAACCAAAAATGTCGTATCTTTCTTCACATTTTTAGAACTGTTGCGATACGACTCGCGAGCCTGGATATTGCAATAACTTTATCGGTAGGTTTCGAGAGGCCGCGTTTTGAGTAATCTTCTAGTAACGACCGAAGAAAACATACAATGGCAGCTAATCCAAAGTTACAAAGCCGACACGGAAATTCTGGGCCGAATATGAAATGTTTCTTAGCGCCCGCTTTGCTAAGGAGCAGGATATTAAAGTTAAAGCATGTAATTTTAGAAGACCTTCAGACAGTTCTTACCTTGTTGATCGAGTCAGATCCTTGCAATATATCCCTTCAGAACATTCCCAAATGTTTGCTTGGCGCTGAAGTGGATGGTTCGGCAAGACAAAAGCCTTTCTTGTATAACCCATGCTCGGGTGTTGAGCTGGGCCTTCTCCACGTCGTTCTCGAAATACTCCGTCTCTGTGTGCACAAAGACTTACTGGCCCGACTCATCTTGAACGTGAATATACTTACTGTGGACGTTCCGCTCAAGGAATCTATATTTGGAATCGACAGCCGATGTTATAGCGAGTCTGCAGTCAGCCGACATATGGACGTCTTCCATACTCTTAGCTTCGTGTTCCCAGTCCCCCCTCCCCCCTGCATGATGCAGGGTGAGCCAGTCCAGATATACTGTAAGCCAACCCTGTTGAGTCACCTCGACAGCGTCTTGAAAAATCCTCGGCAGTTCGCAAATGCTACATTCCTCCCCACGTCTGGTGATATTCTCCTGAGTTGTGCAGTATAGCCGCTTCTCTTCATCCGTAAGTTTGCCCCAACAGTGAGACAAAGCAAGGTGTTCTCTCCTTGTATCTGCTGACCAGAAATAAGCTTTAGATTGTCTGGATCAGATACGTAGAGAAGGCTTGTTGGCTAGATGCATCTATGATCCTGCCGCTTGCAACAATGGTCCTTGTCACACCATTCGATCATTGCACGAAGCAGTGCAAAACGAAGAGGATCTTTATGTGTGAGCAACGCTGGGAAGCTGATCTGAGTTTGTTCGTCAGATCTCTCCGAGTCCACAAAGAAAGCACATTTAGTAAGCCGTGACCCATGAAATATTTGAATCAAAGATACCAAATTGGATCCGTACATAGCCGGAAAATGACACTAGATCCCATTGTCAATAGAGATCTAGATCTACGAACCTGGACATTCCGTCCATGACCGTTATACCGTTCGACTGTGCGGTGAATTAGATGGCACAGCTGGCAATCTTTCCCAGCAATACACAATCCAGAGAATTAACCGTGCGGGTTAGAGAATAGTATGATGCCGCAGCAGGCGCAACGCTGGGTCGGTGCAGTTGAATTCGACAAATTGCGAAATTCTTCTGGCAATTTTCCTAGGTCTCGGACGAAACGATTGTCAAAAGCCATGGTCCCAGCAATCATCCTATGCCCCTATTAGGAATAACAATGATAAATATGCATAATTGCGGGTCTACTTACATCCTACTGCATCAGACAGCATAGAGTCAGTACCAGTCACAGTTACCAGCATTGAAAGGTCCACTTGTAAGCTATATTAACAGACAGCGCGGGGTCAGCCGCGGCCAAGCTTATTCAGATCGGTGGTCCACTTGCTCGTTATGGCAGCAGACACTGCAAGGTCAGTAGCAATCACACTTAGTTTTGGAGGTCCCTTTACTGCCTACGCCAGTAGATACCACAAGGTAAGTAGCAGCCACATTGCTCAGCATCACAGGCCCACTTACATTCTATGCAGCAGATGCCACAAGGTAGTAGCAGCCACATTTGCTTGGCATCTGAGGTCCACTTACAAGCTATACCAGCAGACACCTTAATGCTAGCCACAGCTATACTGTTCACAACGTTAGTAGCAGCTTTACTTAGTTAGCATCGCAGCTCCACTTACTAGCTGTACCAGCAGACACCACGAGGTTAATGACAAAGTACTCAGCATCGACGGACCACATACCATCTGTACCAATAGATACCACGAAGTTAACAGCAGCCATACTTGTTCAACATCTCAGACACACTTACCCCCTACGCCAGAAGGCATAATAAGATCAATAATAGCCACGTTACTTAGTATCGCAGGTCTACTTACTCGCTGCGCCAGCAAATATCTCAAACTTAACAACAGCTACACTTATTCAGCGTCGGAGGTTCACTTACTTGCTACGCCAATAAATACCATAAAGGTTAATACCAATCATAGTCGCTCAGCATTACAGGCCCACTTACCATCTATACCAGCAGACGCAATAAATCAGTGAAAGCCACACTTACTCAGTCTCGGAGATCCACTTACTTCCTAGGCTAGCAATACCGAGGTCAGTAGCAGCCACACTTGCTCTGGATCGCAAATCTACTTACGCCCTAACACCGATAAGGTCAATAGCAGCTACAGCTAACCAATTATCGGAAGTCCACTTACATCCTATGCCAGTAGTCAATATAAGATTAATAGCAAACCACACTCAGGATCGAAGGCCCACTTACGAACTACGCCAGCAGACACCAACAAAGTAAGCAGCAGCCACATTTGCGGAGTATCGGAGGTCCACTTACTCGCTATAGCAACAGACAGCACGGAGTCAGTAGCAGGTACTTTACTCAGCATTGCAGCTCCACTTATGTCCTATGCCAGCAAACCACACAGTCAGTAACAGCCATACTCAGCATCGGAAGCCCACTTACAATCTATACCAACAAAGGTAATAAGGTTAATAGCAGCCACACTTGTTTAATACCACAAAATCAATTACGTCCTACGCCAGGAAACGTGATAAGGTTAATAATAACTATACTTGTTCAGCACCAGAGCTCCACTTATTCGCTATGCCAGTAAATACAAGGTTAGCAAGAACCATATTTACCCGGCATTAAAGGTCCACTTACAATCTATACCAGCAAATGTAATAAGGTCAATAACAGCCACATTTTGCTTAGTATCGCAGGTTTATTTCCTCCCTACGCCAGCAAATATCTAAAAGTTAATAACGGGGTAACTAAACTTATTTAACATCATGGGGCCACTTACGTCCTACGCCAGTAGATACCACAAGGTTAGTAACAACCCCATTTGCTCAGCCCTGCAGGTCCACTTACAATCTACGCAGCAGATACAACGAGGTCAGTAGCAGCCACATTTGCTCGGCATCGCAGGTCCACTAACTTGCTACATCCAAAAGGAAACCCAGTTAGTGGAAGATTTGGAAAGGCATCACAGGGTTATGTACTTCCTAGAATCATTCCGTTAACCTCAGTATTCTTTATTTATTTATTTACTGGTCTTACCGTAAAGTCCGGCTGTTTCTGCATCCCAGATTACCAAGCTAGTTAGATTGATGTTCTCGTACACTCGGTAGTCTTACGCCGATGTTGATGAATGATAAGAGAATTACCTTAGGGGCGGAATCGGGGGAGCGAATCGGTTGGGTCCTACAGTACTGTAAAGGAGCGGCCCCACAATTATTCCGGGCCCAGCCTGACCCCGCCGTGCCCCACAACACGATCTGAGTGTGGCCTGGAGCCGGGATCTGGTTCGACTCTTCCACCCTTTGTAGCCATGATCTAAGATACGGATGCAAACCCCGTGGATTCATCTGACCGCTCGAACTTTCGCACTCCAAGATGAATATAAGTTCGGTTATCCCCAATAGAGAATCCCATATGGCCCGTATTGTCGGTTACGTATTGTCCCGTTGTCCTGCGATCCTCATGGATCCCGTATTCTGAATGCGACACCCTGGATCTCATATCTCGTGTTCCGTGTCCTAGGTTACGCATCGTTGTGTCCTGTATCCTGGCTTACGTCTTGATATGCTGTTGGCGCGTCTATGCAAATTTTCATTGTGCTGACTTTGCGCTTCAAGAACCCACGGTGGTGAGCTGCAAACTATGATCCATCGCCTCTGCACTTAGCTATCCACCAGAGAGACCTCCCTGAGGAACATTTCCAGTCACGGCGACGAGGACATGTGCAGGAGACTTTGTGGCCGTCGTCCTACAAACGAGAAGAGATCTCATGTACGGGCTCCCCCCCAGAGTTGCTGTGTCGAGAATCTCGTGACCGCCCGACCACTGCGTCGCCGAAACCTCGCAAGACAGCGACAGCCTTGAGCGTTCTGAGCGTGAGTCTTCTCCAAGGCATTCGAAGTACGTAGTCCACCGTTCACAGTGACGATAGGCGAGATGGCAGTACCGTTCGGATTCTCCGTTGGTGACTTCCTCGCTGTTGGAAAGCTCATTAGGCAGGTCGCCGTCGAGCTTCGCGAGGTACGTGCCTAGACGAACACCATCCTTGGGCTCCGGTCAAGATTGCTTCTTCTCTGTCGGCTGAACTGATCTGATTGAAATTAACCCACAGAATGACGAGGTAGCTCCCGAGTACCAATCCCTCTTGATCGAGCTCGAGGCTCTCGACCGGGCTCTGCGCAAGCTCCAGACTCTCAGGCCTGGGAAACATGAGCTCTTCCAGCTCACGTCCATCCGAGCCACCGCCCTCGCCTGCCAAAGACCGCTCCAGGATTTCCTAGCCAAGATCTCCAAGTTCGAGAGCCGCCTAGGAACATTCAACACCGCGAATAACAGGTGGAAAGGCCTTCCCCGCAAGATGCAGTTCAGGATCATGTTCAAGGAGGACGTCATACAGCTGAGGTCAGCGCTGGCCAGCTACGTTGCGACCATTAACCTTCTTCTGATGACGTAAGCCGTGGCTTCAATATCCACGGCCGAGGACGACAGGGACCGTCTCGCATCTGGCCTGGAGAGCAAGATATTAGCGCACCGGCGGCTGCTCGAAGATATCAATGGCCAAGTTGATACGTCCCTGGAGAGGCAGCAGGGGATTAAAACGCAGTTGCGGGAGCAATCTTCTGTGCTCGATGAGTTGGGAAAAATAGCGGACAAAACCCGCCAGCAACTTAGCGGCCAAGAAGCTTCTATACAGGAAATCCAAGCCATCTCCAACTATACCCAAGACCAAACAAAATCTATCCTCGCCACGGTTACCGAAGTATTAGCTCTCATAACATCAGGGCTGATGCACCTACGCCAAATCACCAAGCAGCTGCACAAGATGATCCGAATCTGTACCACGTTCACAGCAGAAATGCGAACAGCCATGTCTAAGCTTATGGAACTTTTCTTTAGTCTCCAAACCGTGCTGCAGCGAATCGACCGCAACCTCCCCACACGCCTTTACCTCCCGACTGTGCAGCTCACCACAGCTTTGGGGGAAACAATGGCATTGCCCTACCAGCTCTGCCAGCAGTGGACGACATTCACAGAACTTCTGAGAGTAATATTCCTGGACAAGCCCGGAAAGTCTCGCGTCGATAGGGGCAAGTACTTGATTATGAATGCCCGCGGCGGTAGGCTGCTGGTAGAGGACTCATGGCAGCATGCCGTAAAGCAGGACGACCATTTGTCAATGTCTATTGTTCTTGATGAGCTCGCAGCAAGGCCTGGGAGTTGCCCATTTCCGACTTGCCGAGCTTCCACCGAGGGTGTGGAAATCGAGAACGGCGGCCGCACGTGTGGCAGATGTGGCCGGTGGTCGCTACTTACGCCTCCCAAACAGCTCCTCCATAATGTATGTCGTGGCTACCACTCTACGCGAAGTGTGATTTCGTAGATAAGGCTAATTCGCTATAACTAGGACGCGCTTAACTATCTAGACGAGGTTAAGGCTCAGTTTACCGATTCCCCCGGTATTTATGACGAATTTTTAAATATTATGAAAGATTTTAAGGACTCCACGATCGACACTCCTGGGGTTATGCAACGTGTATTCTTACTTTTTACGCGGAATGCAAATCTTATTCAAGGATTCAACAACTTTTTGCCGCCAGGATACAGAATCGAATGCGGTACCAAGGGTGACCCTATCGCCATATCTTCCTCTGACTCCAGTAATGGTCAGCTTGTTGAGAACAAGGAAGACATCGAGCTCTACCGACAGATACATGTGCAGTATCTCACCGAAGAAACCCCTCAGTTGGTGATGCGCCAGGCCCAATGGCCCGTCCTTGATGTATGTCGCAGCAACCACTTCACGCAAATGTGATTTCGGAAGATAAAGCTAACTCGCTATAACTAGGACGCGCTTCACTATGTAAACCAGGTCAAAACTCAGTTTACCGATTACCCCGATGCCTACCATAAATTCCCGGATCCTGCGAAACTTTACAGTCCGCACGATCGATACTCGCGAACTGATTAAGGAAGTGTTAATACTTTTTGCGGGGAATATAAATCTTATTCAAGGATTTAGCAACTTTTTGCCCCCGGGCTACAAGATCGAATGTAGCACCAATGGTGACCCCAACGAGATTAGCGTCACAACGCCCATGGGTACGATGGTTTCGCCAACACAACCTCCGCAAAGCTACGTCCCACGAAGTGTTCCGGAGCCAGTCTCTAGGTCGAATCATGTTCAAGAAGAGAGTGATTTCGCGTACGACGCTTACCTCGTCGACAGCGTCCCCCACGAGTGTGGACGGAGGCAGATCGCGGATCCTGTTGGCACTGACAGCCAAGCATATATGGCAGGTTACCTGCTGGAATGCATCCGTATAAGAAATCTGCGACAGAAGGTGAGGCTACCTTTGAGGAAGCAATGAGGCTACCCTGAAAGGTTTAATATGGAACAACGTGCAGGGTAGACTCAATCAAGAAAGGGTGAAATCTCAAGGAGTGTCGTAGGTGTTGTATATTTGCTATGATCTGCGCTATAAACTTCGTGCAACAACCTGGGGAATGCTGGACTTATGTATATGCGAAAAATTCGTATATACGCATAGTATTCATCCATTAATCCATAACTTCCATTATTAACTAAGGAATTAATAATAGAAACCTATGAAAGGACTCGTAAGCAAAGTCCTAGAGTCAGCTCCCGAATAGCGGCTTAGACCTACTTCTATCCGGAGAATAACTCCGGATTCCTAGAAATTTGACTCCAGGGATGTTTCTAACGAGGCTTCAGTCGACGAAGGTCTTGCTCAAGTCCGTGCCTCTATGCCGTCGGTTGCCGGTATGGCCTTTGGGCCACTTGTGCTTCAGGATGTCATGTTCAAGAACATGGACCTCTCAATGTTGAAAATGGTGCTTGCGCCCAGGGTAACGGGTGCTCGTCTGCTAAATGAGTGTCTTTCGGACCCTGCTAACCCGTTCGATTTCTTCGTCATATTTTCATCCTTTGTCATGGTTTCTGGAAACCCTGGACTGGCAGCATATAGCGCTGCAAATGCATACACGCATGCCCTTGCTCAGCAAAGACGCGCTCGTGATATGGCTGAATCGACCATCGACATCGGCGCCGTGTTTGGTATCGGTTTCATTGCTAGAGCCGGTCGTGAACACGAGTATGATGTTGTCAAATTCATCTTCGACGAGGTCAGTGAATGGGAATTTCATGCGCTCTTTGCGGAAGCTGTTGTTGCCGGTCGAAATAGGGAGATTGAGGACGTTGAGGTAATCTTCGGTATGCCGTACATGGACCCTGCTAACCACGACCGAATCCCCTATTTTGACGCTCCACGGTTTGCGTACTTCAAGCTGTCTGATCGCCGGGTCAAGAGTGAGGACGCTGCTGGTCCTACTAGATCGGTGAAGGACCAACTTCTCAGGGCAGAAACTATGGATCAAGTCCGCGCAACCATCGTCGATAGCCTCTCCGGCAGGATCCGCGGAGCTTTGCAACTTACTCCTGCCGATGAGCTCAATCTGACAACTCCTCTGATCGATCAGGGAGTAGATTCCCTCAGTGCTGTGACAGTTGGCTCATGGTTCTCTAGATAATAATCTTAGCATCGACATTCACCTTCTGAAGATCCTTGGTGGTGCCTCTGTCACTGACTTGGTTAATGAGGCGGTCTCCTGCTTGGCGCTTGAAGCTATTCCTTTGGCTCATTCTGGATCATCGGAAGAAGCAGCGCAGCCTGCCGCTGAGGCGCAGCTTACCGCGCCCTCATCAACCATTGGCGCGTCTGATGAATCAACATCCTCTGTTGATTATGACAGCATTCCAACGCCGCCATCTCGGTATTCCCATGATGAGGAAGGTTCTGAACGTGAAGCACCACTTTCCCTCACGCGAGAGTACTCTTGGAAACAACAACTTCCCTTGGATCCGAAAACGTTCAATGGCACTATTGGTATGTACATGCAGGGTCCCCTCAATCTCAACCGCCTCGCCTGGGCTTTCAATCAGGCGCTGCAGCGCAACGACGCCTTCCGCACGTGTTTCATCCCAGATCCGGACGGCTCAGCCCAGCCCATTCAGGCTGTTATGAAGTCACCGCGAGCCTATTTTGAAGCCGTCAAAGTTGCGGACAAGGCTGCCGCTGACCAAGGGTTCAAGGATCTCGAAGGTTACAAGTACGATTTGGCAAAAGGAGTGTAGGAATATATAGCTATATTACGCTTGAACTACTAACGCAGTTCGAGCGCCCGATCTTTTGCCATAATCCAAGAAGGAGACACCTTGAAGATCGCCGACTTCCACTGGCCGCCCACTGATCACTTTCTCATCATTGCTTACCATCGCCTTTTCGGCGATGGTTGAACTGAACATTTCTTCGCCGAGGCCAGTCAGTTGTACAGTGGCGTCCAGCTCGAGCTTGCTGCGGGCTACGGCGACTTTGTCATCCGTTAGTGCAAGCAGCTTGAATCTGGCGGATTTAGCAATGACCTCGACTGCTGGGGCGACGTTTTCAAAGCCCTTCCAGCAAGACTTCCGGCACTCGACCTCCTCGAGGCCAAGGCGAATGCAATTTCACCAGCCTGGACTGAGCACGAATTGTCAGCATGCCTCAATCGTATGGTCGCCGTCCGCATCAAGGACCGCAGCCGCAAGCACGGGTTGACACCTATGCACTACTATCTGCCCTCCTTCCACGTGCTGCTGGCGCGCCTCACATCCAGCCCAGACGTGGTCATCGGCATCGCCGACACCAACCGACCCACGCTCACAGGCCAGGCCACTATGGGCTACTTCGCCAACCTCCCGCCCGTGCGTCTAGACTACGCCTCGGACAAAATCTTCAACGAGGCTCTCATGGCGGTCAAGGAGCAGATGCGCACCGCGCTCCTGCACAGCGCGGTGCCATACGGGGCTATCCTCGAGCGGCTCGGCTTGCCCGCTCCCTCCGCTGAGGACCCGCACTCCCATGCGCCGCTGTTCCAGGCGGTTTTCGACTATAAACAGGGCCAGGCGGAGAGCGCAAACATTGGCGAGGCGAAGAGTGTGGATTCGCGCACGCCGCATGCCGGATCGCCTTATGATATTACGTTGGAGATAAGTGATGACCCGAGCAAGAATCCTTTGATCACGGTAAAGTTGCAAAAGGGGCGGTATGGGCCGAAGGATGCTGAGATGGTCATGGAGGCGTACCTGTCGATTCCGAGCTTTTTTTCGAGGAACCCGGCGCTAAGGGTTGAGGATGGGAGGTTGGAACAGGGGGCTGAAGCGAAGGCTTGAAGTTTGAGCGGTAGAGAGAATACAATTCTTCGGTAAACACCATTTCTATCTTCTGTTCTGTTACCGCTTGTAGAGGCCCAAGCATACTTAGGTGAAAATAATATGTGAGAAGTGAAAAGCATGTCGACGGAATGGTGGTGATGATTCCCCAAGCAGCCTGTCCAAGTCGATATTGTATGTAATAAAGGCATGCCTCAGTAGTTTCCAGCTTCAGAAACGTGTAAGTGGGCCCTCAATGACGCGAGACTGGATCCAAGTACTGAGAATTCAATGGCAGGAGGACCCATACAACTCCCTATCTTCATCTGCGACTCAAGCCCGGGACAACTGGTGGCCGTCTGCTTGATCTACGGCATGGCTATGAACGACTATTATTGCATCTACGAAAGCGACAGATATCAACATTGGTTCGCTGCTGGAGGTGCAGTCAGTTCATTCGTGGCGGGTTGGACGGGACGCGGGGGGGGGGTACTGGGGATTTTAATGGACTTCATACCATGGTGTCTCATATCGTCGCTCTTGCTTAGTGCTGCATTCCATAGGGTGCATAGAAAAATTAGTCACATAGAAGTGGCTGGCTAATGCAATCGGAACAGTTGCTTAGCAGTGAAGTAATTAGCGTCACTCGACGCCAATACCTGGCAATGCAATGCAATGAGACCAATTCTTTTGTCAAAAACTTAAAGTGATTCAGTTCTCTCTAATTTGCATAGACACATTAATATTGATGATCGGCTTACTGGTTTACTCAAATGAAGAATAATCACACTTCCTGGAACTGGCCAGATCCCTTTCTTGTTTATCCTCAGAATGCCACTCCAATTAGCCTTTTGCCTTGTGCAGTATTGCGCCCTATGAATTCCCAAGTCTATGTTCTATGGGTGTTCCTCCAAACTCCCACGCCAAACCATCGTCTATTCCAACTCATGCGGAACTGTTAATCCCACATCTATCGTTGCAGATCGGGGAATGGGAACACCGCCGCCTCCTGGTTTCTAGTTATCACCCTGGAGCTCACCCCGGTTGTCAAACTGGATCTCCTCGTCGGAATTCTGCTCCGCGTTGTAGCCATCGAAGGCCAAGGACGGAGCGTCGGCACAGAATACTGTCAGTATTGGAGCCCAGGCTCTAAGGCGCTTGGGGACCTCATTTGGAGTTGAAGCGGAAGCGGCGACGAGGAAGGCAAGGCATATTATTTCGAAGACCACGAACAGGCAGAAGTATTCTGTGCGATTTTTGGGGGCTATAGAGAAATTGGTGAAGAGTATGGCGCATATGACAAAAAAGGCCCAGGCGGCGTACAAACTGAGTGAAGCAAATAAGTACGAAGCAGTGCAGTAGTACGAGGCGACTTCTTACGTCCAGAAGAAACTAGTATGAACAGGGAGCCCTTGCTCTATAAACGAGATGGCGAACCCGATGGAGCCTGCCATAGCCGTGGAAGCGGGCTTTCCTATTCGGATGATGCGCAGGCATTTTGGCGTTGGAGCCGCAGGCGGCATAGGTACCTCCATGGATAGGAACAAGATGATGAAGGCAAAAAAAGGGTCCAAACTAAGTGCAAACTAAGCATGGACGGAATGAAGTGGTTTGACTTGGAGCCTCGCCGAAGGTCAGAGCGATGGCCGCACGCACGATACCCGGAAGACTTAGGATTGAGTAAGTATATGCTCTTAAAAAAAGGTTGTATATGATGGGCGAGAGGACTCCTTTTACGGTGTCCCTACGAAGTGAAGGAGTGAAGAGTTCAACCGTATATGTGCGGTCACCAGAGCAATTGTGGGCAAAGACAGCTTGCCGACATTCGGAAATCTGCCAAGCACGACGCCTCTCCTGCAGAACACTTTTGTTAAGCCCTCTGATTGGCTCGTCAGTGGCAGCTGCTTGCTGTTCTTGGAAATCTGCCAAGCACGACGCCTCTTCTGCAGAACACTTTTGTTCAGTCCTCTGATTGGGTCTTCAGTGGCAGCTGCTTGCTGTTCTTGGAATTCTGCCAAGCACTACGCCCCTCCTGCAGAACACTTTTGTTAAGCCCTCTGATTGGCTCGTCAGTCGCCGCCGCTCAAGATGAATTCTTTATATAGCTGCCGTCTCTTCCCACTAGGAGTCGACCACACTTCCCGTTTTCTAGCATCATTCTACTCCGCCGCCCACTCCCTTTTAGATCGTTATTGCCCTGTTGTGGATTCGAAGACCGATTTGCGGATTGCAGAATGGATATCCCCCCTCCCCAGCTAGAGATCAAGCTTGCGAGGCCTCAATGCCCCGATGATTGGGAAGTTCGCAAGGCTACCATCGTTCAGCTCTGGGAGGACGCGAACCTAGTGAAACTCGTAGAGACCATGAAGACTGAGCATGGGTTCTTGGCTACGTAATATTCTCAGCAAGTCCCGTTCAAGCACTGCTGTTGACTGTTTGACAAGGGAAGACCAGTACAAGAACCAATTCAAGAAGTGGAAACTTAACAAGAACGTCCCCGGAAAAAAGATGGAGGCAATTGTGCGGATACAGAAAAGGCGACTGGACAATGAAGAAAAAGAGAGCGAGTTCCACTTTCGCGGGAAGCCAGTGCCACCGGAGAAGATTGACAGGTGGAAGAACAAGAAACACAAGTCCGGCGAAGAGGAGGTTGTGTCACCAAATTACTCTCTTGCAGGTTCGTGTATTGGCCAGAAGTTCTTAGAATCTTGACTGAGTGTACGGTTCTAGCCTCAACGCCGTCCGGCGTCTCATATTCGACGCCAGCATCTCCCGTCTCCACCCCTTCATCTCATTCGGCGCAAGACCCATTCAGTCCTGGTCGGGTACAAGGATTTCCTTCGTCTCCTGGCCCAACTGGTCTTGATTTCAGCTCTTTGTCCATCTCCGTGGGAGACACCGTCACTGTAGGCAGTGGCTCTGTTGCTGGCCAACCATTTCATCAGCCCGGACAACGATATGACTGGATGGGTTACCCTCAGCTTGGGATTTCCAGATCTGATCCCTTGCCACTACAATTACAGAGTCTGGGGATGAACCATTCCATGGCCGCTGCAGCCTCAGACGCGAGTATACTTAATGGTCCTTTCTCAAACAAATTCCCGCAAATGCCGGTTGAGAAGAGTTCCGATCCCGACACACCCATCGCTCACGCGGTCGAAATGGATGATTATTCTTCCTTGCCAGCCACGACCATGGAAACTGAGGCGCATCACGGAGAAGAAGGCTCCGTCGGCGGAACTGAGTTAATAGTGATCGACGACATCTCGAATGGCGAAATAGCCCCCTTCGATGTTGCCGGCATTGAAGCTGACACGGAGTCCATTTCGTCTGATGGTACTGAAAACCCCCTGGAGATAGCGACTCAGGATCCCACTGAGGACCCTATAGCGCTACGGGCTGTGCATCCTTATGAAGAGCAATTACTTCGCAATTTAGGCAATAATCCTTCCTGCATTGCTACATCAGAAGTGTACGACAGACCCGGGCTTGAACAACGCAAAACGGCAGTTTCTGGCAAAGATCAGCGAAGACGGTTACTCGACGGGGATGATGACGCGTCGGGTGTGATTGAGATTAATCGAGATGAATTTTATTCCTCGGACTCCGACCGCAGCACTGATTCATTGGCACATATTACTGAGTCCGAATACCAACGAGGTATCGATGAGGGAATGGATTGTCGAGCACATATATCACAAGAGCCAGATCCGAACAAGGCTTTGCGGGCTGCAGCTCGAAGGGGTGATGTTTGCCTGGTGAACACGCTTCTTGTTGGCCGGCCTCAGATTGATACTCGGTCAGAACGGGGCATGACCGCACTCCACTTTGCTGCGTTCAACGGCCATGTTGATGTAGCCGTCACACTGCTCGAGAAAGGGGCCAAAGTTGACGCCAAGGCAGAGGGGGATATAGATATTCCATTCAAAGTCTTTGGAGTCAACAAATTCTTGACAATGGTAGGGCCCGAGGCCATCCATCTGGCCATTGCCAGAAGACATATGCGGGCCATTTCGGCACTCCTTGAATACCAGGCGGACATTGATGCCGTCGATCAGGACGGCCAAACCCCACTGATCTGTGCTGTCCATCTTGGCTTCGATGGCTTGGTATCATTCTTGCTTGACAGCGGTGCACATATGGAATTGGAAGATAGATATGGCCAGACACCATTATCATTAGCTGCCATGAACGGACACGAGACCATCGCCAAGCTGTTGGTCGAGAACGGCGGGAAGTTTGATGCAATGGAATACCATGGCTGGACACCATTATCATTGGCTTCCGAGAATGGGCATGAGGCTATCGTCAAGCTGTTGGTCAAGAACGGCGCTAATATCGAGCGGGAAGATAGATATGGCCGGACACCATTATCATTAGCTGCCATGAACGGACACGAGACCATCGCCAAGCTGTTGGTCGAGAACGGCGCTAATATCGAGGCAATTGAATATAATGGCCAGACACCATTATCATTGGCTTCCGAGAATGGGCATAAGGCTATCGTCAAGCTGTTGGTCAAGAACGGCGCCGATATCGAGCGGGAAGATGGAGATGGTCAGACCCCAGTGTCATTAGCTGCCATGAACGGACACGAGACCATCGCCAAGCTGTTGGTAGAGGACGGCGCTAATATCGAGCTGGAAGGTAGATGTGGCCGGACACCGTTGTCATTAGCTGCCATGAACGGACACGGGACCACCGTCAAGCTGCTACAGCCTAGCTTATAGAGGCGCTTCCTTTATTCGCCACAATATAGAAGAGGGGAAGGGATTTCATATGACTTGAATGAAACTATTTTAAAAAGAGAAAAATTCTGGGAACAGGGATCCTAGGGTTGGTGTCGCAGAATAGGGGGGTAGCTGTTTAGTCATCTACACTGGAGGCACCCCGTAATAACGTTGTTCCGGGGCTCCGGCACCATATATAGAGCTTCCTAACCACTGCTCTCCAGAACGAGAGATTAGGCATGTCGATTTACACTTTATACACTCTATGCAAACTTTCCTCGCGAGCAGCCTAACCGTCACAGTTGAAGTAGGTCAGGCCTATCAAGTCCACAGCGTATTAGCGTCTCCCGAGAACGGGAGAAGATGGTTCAGGGGCAGAGGTCGAAGCAATTCTGCCGAAGTCCACCGATTGCGCAATTTGTTACTCGTCTATGGACGTCACACATCGGAGGAGCACTTGGCCCTTCTATTTCTAAACATATTACCCCGGAATACACCCGCCACACAGAAAATAGAAACAAGTTAGCGTCACCCCCTTAACTCCTCTAGGCGAATACGTAATGCGGTTTAGGCATTCTTGTCCTAAACAATTGGATGGGCTACTTCGGTGGTCAGACATATAAGGGTCGCTGAAATCCGTCTTATTCCCTTCCCAACTTATCATCCTCTCTTATATACTTTTAATTCTCACTTACATACCTTCGCCATTCTGTTCATTATCAGACTGCCACGCCATGGGAAGCAGCAACGGAGCGCGAGATCAACTCGCGTAGGACCAGATTTTGCATTCAAAAGGCAAAATTCTCAATTATCATCGATCCCTAAGAAGAGAAGGGTTGGGAAGGACGTTAAGTCAACCGGCAGTCAGGCACTTACATCAAAGAAACAACGCCGCGTAACCTTAAAAAGCGCGCGAAAATACCTTAAAAGTCGGATGTTATGGCCAAAGGCCTTGGCTCGATTGACAAACGGTCGGAGGCTGTGGGACATACCCCCGATGTGGGTTCCAAGGTTACGTGACGGGCTCGATGGGCTCGCAGCGTTTGATAGGCGTCAATACATCGAGCCAGTCGACCTAGGGAAACGGCTCGATGGATTCGAAGGAATTCGATTACCAGAAAAAGGATCGAGCCGGTTCGAGTGCCTGAAGCTAAAATTAAGATATATACGCTTATTATTTTGTATAAGTATAAATAATACCAGCTTATAATATAATTTGGTTATTTAGATTTAGATTTATTATTATTAAACGTAATTATCGTTTTATTATTTAAAAATTTACGATATTATTATTAATATAAACCGTACGATTTAGGTTTAATAATTAATTAAGCTTATAACCGTTATATATTGCAAACTTTTATTTAATAATACCGTTAAATTTTGAATAATACTTATTCCACTATATCGATTTCCCAATTAATTATTATCGCCTAGCTCGCGAAAGCTTTTTAAATTATAAAAGCAAAAGTAAAAGTTTTTTAAAAATTAATACTTAATTTTAAAGTTAACTTGTAAATAACGGCATAAAAATATAAAATAAAAGCCTCGAACCTTACGACGGCATTAACGACGTCCGACCGATTTTTATTTAAGTTAAGGCTTATTTTTACTTTTACGGATTTTCCTTAATTAATAAGATTAATAAAATTATTATTATTACCAAAAACTTAAAAGGGGATACTTTAAAATGGTTCGAACCGACCTTTAAGAATTACCTAAAAAACGCTGAGGATAACAAAAACGCGTTAATTAACCAGTTATTTACAATTTATATTAATTTTAAATAAAAGATTTAGGATATGCAAGGTCGAATAGGTTCAAGCCTTATTTTCCAGGCTGAGCCAAATATACAGAAAATTATTACACGATGTAATTTGCACGATAGATACTATACCCAGTACTTTCGAATACGATAACTAATTAATGGTTTTTACGGTTAGGATAAATTGATACCTTAATCCCATAAAGCCTTACTTTAAAGCCGACTGATACGTAGTTGCCGATAAGCTTCGACCCTAGTAAACCTTATGCCCGTTGGCTGGTTCGGCAGGGTTAAATAATATAACTTAAGAAATGTTAAGCTTTATGCGGTAAACCTTAAGGATAAACCTTAACGGTAAACCTTAAAAATAAACCTTAAAGGCAAACCTTAACGGTAAACCTTAAGGATAAACTTTAAAGATAAACTTTAAAGATAAACCTTAACGGTAAACCTTAAAAATAAACCTTAAAAGCAAACCTTAATAATAAACTTTAACTGCGTCGTATTACGTATAAAAGGCCGGTATTTTTCCGAACTTTCGCCAGTTTTACGGTTAAGAATGTTAGATATTAGCCAAAAAAAAGGTTAAAAACTTTAATTTCGATCGTCTCTACGCCTTTTCGAATTACCCAAAACAGTATGCCGCGCAAATCCGAATATACGATACCGGTAATCCGTAACCGCAGGATTTCCACAAAAACTGTCGTCTTAACGGTATATAATTCGCACAAAATTACCGGACGGGTTAAAACTATCGACATTACTATCGATCTCAAAAATCTTTCCCAAAGTAATCGATTTCGATTATTAATTTTCGGATACGATTTGATTCGCAAAAATAACGAAAATCGATTTTTGCAAAAATATATGGCGGAAAATATAACGATCATAAATAAAGTATTGGCGAAACTGGAAGAAGAACTAAAAAGGAAAAGCGGTAACCGGCTTAACAACTTCGAAGTTCAGATTATGGAACGATATATGGAGGATTACGAGCGATAGTTTGCCCGGCTGCTTCGGATTGCGAAGACCGTCTAGAATTTCGACAAGAATCGACGCGGATAGGAGCGGGACAAGGCAGTTTGAAGTCGCTTTGGAGTGAGATGCTTGCGAAAGGGATGGGTTTAGTGAAGCCTAGGAATTGAGGTAGTAATCTATCATTTTATCCAATTTTGTCTATACGGTTACGTCTTTTCTAGGGAGAAGATTTAGGATATATACGGTAATTTAAACCAAAAAAATAAAATCGGCTTAAAAATTATTATAACTTAAGTAGAAAAAATCCGCGTCGAAGTATGCCTTTTTATTCAAGTAAATAACTTTTTTAATTAAGTAAAAGGATAATAATATTATTATAATAAATACCTTTTATCGTAAGTTAAAAAAAGATATTAAGAACGAATTAATTCGTTTTAAACGATTTACGACGTTCGATTAATATATTAATAATGCGATTAAAATTAATAATTGGCAGTTCGAACGACGTATTGTTATGATCAAACAAGCTTAGCTTATTAGCAGACAGTCGCAGGTTATGCGGATTACTCCGGTATAAAATCTTAAATCACGTAACATGAATCCGAATAGATTTACAGATCTAAACGGATCGGTATGGTATAAATCCGAGGGGATTTTCGGATCTATAAGGATTACAGCAAATGGATCCGGAAGAATAAACGGATTTAAAAAGATCCCGTTTAAGATATATACGCTTATTATTTTCTATAACGTCCCACACAAGCTCACCGTTCACACAAGCTCACCGCTCGTTTTTTGGCACCTCGCAACGATCAACCCAATTAACTCAACAACAACACATCGCATTAATTTAAATCAATCGGATTCTTTTTCGCTAGACGTATCTACAACTTCGTCACAAGTACGCGCATTATGCCCGGGCTTGCCGCAGACGCCACACTTCCGTTCTTTGGTCTCAACCCTTTTACGACGACCCCTTCCAATTACTGTTGGCTGCTTTTTTCACTACCCCCTTTTTTTTAGGCCAAAAAAGTTTATCCCTTTTATATAATAAATGTTTCTCCTTTTTAAAGACGTTTGTTTTTGGTCCTACGGCGTTTGCTTAAGGTATAATTCATTTCGCGCAATTAGGCAACTTCTTCCCGTAAAAGAACATTTTCGTACAGAAGCAATAGGTTGCTTTTGATTAAAAAATTAACCGATTTAACCATTTTTGCAAACGAACTCCTTTAATAATTTCTAATCTTTTTTTTTAAATAACGTCTTTGTTTTGTTATTTCGCGGATGGTTTTAGGGGTCTTCGCTAGGGGGAAGAACCGGCGGAGGTAAACGAGGAGACAGTCGGCGTAGAAACAATTGGAAGAATTTCTAATTCGGAAAGAACGTTCTTGGGATCGAATGGAACTAAACCAGCTTTCGCAAATCCAGATTTGATGTTATCGGACGTCATGGCAACTTGGAACGCGTCGTAGAAACCGGCGAGAAAATCTTCTTTGGTAATATAAATATAATGACGTCGTATTAGGTTTTCGATATAACGCAAATAAGCACGTTTCAAAACAGAAAAACAAAATACATTAAAAGGTTAAAACCGATGCGAAAAATGCGCGGGCATATAAAGCGTAATAATGTTATTATTAGCGCAGTATTTTTCGAATTCCATCGAATAGTAATTTTCGTGGCCGTCGAGGATAAGGAAACGTTTGGAACCTTTCGTACGTATCCGAATATGTTTGTCAAAATGCTGGATCTATTCGAAACTTAATTTATTTATTATCCAGCTATTATTACTTAATGCGATCTTTTAATCGGCTGCTGGCAATAGGTTATCGCGGTATTAGGAATTAAAATAATTTTTTTCTACTATGATAACAAATAGCGGTACAGCTTAACCTTAAAAATTAACAACATGGATAACTGTAACCCATTTTTTATTACCTTATTGCACTTGTTTAGGTTTTTTACGTTTTCGGTACTAGTAATTACTATGCCCGTTGCTATAAAAAGCCTTATCAAAAACCCAGTCTCGTCGAAGTTGTAAATATCCTCTTTTGCGATGCCGTATTTTGCGATGGTAGCCCGAACAAGCTCGAACTATTTGCGAAACGTTTTTAGATTCTCGCATAAGATCTGTTAATAATCGATTTTCCGATTTAAACGCGTTTTAAGTTTTGATTGCCGTTTAACAAAGTTCGACGCCCAGTTAACTTTAACGCGTTCTATAGCGCGTTAAGTAAGCAATATATTGGTTATATCTTTAACGTGCTGAAACCGGACAGGAAACGCTCGCATATTTAGGTTAAGGATTCGGTCGACAATCGATTTTTTCTCGGTTGGCTTCAATTTTCGCGAATTAAATATAATGTCGGTTCGGAAAGCTATACCGTTATATCGGTCTTTTAAAGTTGATTCGGAAACGTTATATATCGAATAAAGACGTTTATAATTAAGCTTACGGTTTTGTTTTTTAGCCTGGATAGCTAAATTCATCTTGCTTTCTTTTGTAAGCCGTTTTATGTTGTTGGTATTAAGAAATAAACAATTAAAGTTGGGTGGTTGCGAATTGCCAAAAAAAACGAGCGGTGAGCTTGTGTAAGCGGTGAGCTTGTGTGGGACGTTAATTTAAATAGTACCAACTTGCGATTATAACTTAGCTATCTAGATTTATATTTGCTATTACTAAACGTAACTATCGCTTTATTGCTTAAATTCCTACGATACTATTGTTAATATAAACCGTAGGACTTAAGTTTAATAGTTAGTTAAGCCTATAGCCGTTATACGTTGCAAGCTTTTGTTCAGTAGTACCGTTAAATTCTGAACAATATTCAACATTGTTAAAATGTCGACCAGCACCGAAACCACCGTTCCTACCCTTGCCCAGCAACTACAGGAACGCATCCAACAGCTTAAGGTCCGTATTCAGCAGCTCGCCGCTTTAGCCGACCCCATATCAGCAGTTGTTATTTCAAAACTTAAGGTTAAGAAACCCGAACCCTACGATGGCACTGGAAACGTTCAAGGCTTTCTAACCCAGGTTAAAATGTATCTACGACTGGAAAGGGTCGAGGGCGACGTCGATAGGATTCTCGTTATGGCAGGATTCCTTAAAAGAGACGTTTTGGATTAGTTTAAACTTACGCTGCGAAACTACCTAAAGAATACGGAAAACGACCAGGAAACGGTTACTAAAATGATTTTCAAAAGTTACGTTAACTTCGAATAAAAGCTTAAAGACAACTTCGATAACCCGGACGCAAAACGAAAAGCTGCGTAAAACCTTTTATAGCTTAAACAAAAACAAAAACCAGCTTCCAAATACGTAATCGAATTTAAAAACCTTATGGCCAAAATAGGATAAGTAGACGACGAAGACGATATCCTAATCGACGTTTTCTATAAAGGGCTGAAAAACGATGTTAAGAATAAAATTATCAAAATCGAACGACTTAACGTATTCGATAAATATATTGCTAAGGTTGTAAAAATCGATAACCGACAGTTTAAACGACGACAGGAACGACGTAAACAATTCGCCTTATAATCCAAGTTTTAAGGGGTTAATTAAAGTCGAAAGCGCTTTACGCTTTTTACTTTTTATAGAACTTAACCAGAATTTATAGAATTAGGGATTATTCAGTCGAAAGATAAAAAGTCCGTTACTTGTTATAATTACAGTAAGCCCGGATATGTTGCGCGAAAATGCAAAAGCCCGAAAAAAGTGCATTAAGTTTTAGTTTTTAAAAACTAGTATAAAAAGGAATCTGGCAACAGAAAAACGATTAACATAATCCGCGCCAAAAATAACGACAACCCTTTATTCAAGGTGCAACAGGGAATGAAAAAAGTAAAGAAACTGTTCCAGGCGGGAGCCCAAAAGGCCAAAAAAGCTAAATCCATTAGATTAACCATTACCCAGTAGTTATAAAAGTACGAAAAATGGAAAGAGCTAAGCGACGATAAGCTACTTTCCCGTAAATAATAGAAGCGATAGCAAAAAAATTACTAATTAATGCTTAACGTATAGCTAAAGAAGTATTAAAAATGGGACGAAAATCTATACCCAGAAAAGCCCAATCGGAACGGAAAGCTCTATACGGTTAGCTGTCGACGACCGCAGTACAAGGTATACGAAGATGAGAAAAAATATATCGTGCGAGGAATTACGTGCATATGGCGACAAGGCTTCGATTTTAAAAATCGAACCGGGAGCGATCTTAGGGACCAAAAGTGGTACTGCCATATACGCGAAATGGCAACGATGGAAGAAATCGACGAGTTGGCAGCTATTAGGAGCTGGCCAGAAGGAAAATATTACCCTGCATATGAACTTTAGTGCTATTACGAATGGTGCGATTATTAAACGCAAAAAAAAACTGATCCAAAAAATAATAGAAAAGTACTGCCGAAAAATAATTACCGATTTACGAATTTAGCTGGCCTTTAAGGAGGATTTAAAAGAGTGATTAGCTTTATAAAAGAAGATTCGCTCTTTTTAAGCAAAAGCTAGAAAACTTTAAAGCTAGAATATATTACTAAAGAAACGTTTTAAAACTAAGTGGAATACTTAATAGCGACGTTACGCCGACAAGAATAGTAATTAAAATAAATTTAAGATAAAAATAAAAGATTTGGAAAGAGAATTTAATAATTCGAAAATAGCTTAACAGATTTAAGTTACTTGTAATAGGGTTTTAAGTTGGTAGAAAAAATAAAGGTAAATAGAAATATTTCAGAAAAACTTTAAAGACGATAAAAACAGTACGAAAAAAACTTATTACGGTCGAAATACGAATTAAAAATAAACGATATACCGTATTTATGGATTGCGAAATATAGAAAGGTAATTATATTATCTTAAAAATAGTTAATAAATTGTAATTATTATAAAAAAATAAAGAAAGATTTTACGAAGTCGAAAATGTAGAAGGTTAAATATTTAGTTACGATAATAAATAGATCTGACGCGAAATTAATTACTTTAAAACCTTTATCGAAAAAAGAAAATAAATTATTAATTTCGATATTATCGCTATAAAGGATTATAACTTGATTCTAGGTTTGTTATAGTTGGAATAGTATAACCCGGTTATTAATTGGAAAATTTGCGAAATAAATTACGATTTATTTTTTAACGATAAGTTAAACGACGAAAGATTTTAATATTCGATCGATAAAGTAAAAGAATGTAAATATAAGGAAACGGCAGAAACTTTATTATTAAAAGTAATACGATATATTAAAAAAAGGGCATAACCGAAAAATATGATGTATTATTACTAACCTTAAAACAAAATTTAGGTAGATAAATAACGATTTAGAACGACCGTTCGAAAAGTTACTAAAATGGATAACTAAGGTATTTTTATATTATGATAAGTACGATAGGTTATTTGACAAGGAATTTAATATTAAATTATTAAAGTATAACGAATAGAATTATAAAATAATTTTTGAAAATGGCAAAAGTAGTGCCTTTTATTTAATATATAACTTGAATTATGTAGAATTATACGTATTCCGCAATTACCTTAAAGATAGATTTTGAAAAAGATGGATTCGACGTTTCAAATTACAAGCCGGATATCTTATATTTTTCGTACCGAAAAAAGCGAAAAAATTTCGATTCGTAATGGATTATCGACAATTTAACGATATTACCGTTAAAGATAAAATACCGTTATTATTAATTACTGAAATAAAAGATCGCCTGTACGAAGCAAAATAGTTTATAGTTATCGATTTTCGAAATAATTATAATATAATTCGGATTAAAAAGGGATACGAATAAAAAATAGCTTTTAGAACGAAATATAGCTTATACGAATATTTAATTACCTTATAGGATTAATTAACGTATTAGCGACCTTTTAACAAATAATAAACGATGTATTAAAAGAATACTTAGATATTTTTGTTGTTTATTACCTCAACGACATTCCTATTTACTTAAAAAAGGAAAAAAAGCACGAAAAATATGTTTATTGGGTTTTACAAGCGTTATAGAACGCTAAATTTTTGGTTAATACCGAAAAAAAGCCATTTTTAGAAGCAAAAAATTGAATTCTTAAAATATATTATTATATTAGAACAAATTCGTATAAACTTTAGAAAGTTATTAACAGTTAAGGACTGGACGCAGTTTATTAATGTTAAGGAAATATAAGCTTTTTTTGGATTCGCTAATTATTACCGACAATTTATACGTAGTTTTAATAAAATAGTGAATTGGGACAGGGCTCATCGAAGTTGCTGTACGCAGAACATCTTGGTCAGTGCTTGGGAAGAATGATGGACTTCTTGACTATCTACGGAGCCGTTGATGCTATAAGAAACTGCATACAAGAGTTGTCAGGTCAGCAGCAATATATAGACCATCGCTGACCTACTGCCATAGCCGAGTAGATTGCCGAGATGCCCAGCGGTGAAGCAAATAGAAGTAGGTAGAAACTGTGGCTGCAATAGTACCTGCAGTGGCTGGCAATAGCAGCTGCAGTGGCAGCTGCAGCCATAGCTGCACCCATTCCTGCACCCCACACCACTTCAATAGATATATTATTAATAGAACTTACCAAAAAGGATAAATTATTTAAATAAACTTCAAAAAAAAAATAACTTTTTAGCAAATTAAAAACGTCCTTATTAATAAACCAGTATTGATTATGTACGATTTAAAGCGACCAGTTAAGTTAAAATCCGATATTGGATTACGCTTTAAAAGCTGTAATTAAATATCGAAACGATTAAAGAAACCTTTACCTTATTACGTTTTATTTTTAAAAGTTATATAAAGTTGAATTAGATTATCCCATTTATAATAAAAGGTTCTTAACTATCGTTACCGTTTTTAAGGAATTCAAACATTATTTTAAAAGTAATATGTATTAAATTAAGGTATATACGGATTATAAGAATATTACATACTTTTCTACGATACGAAAACTTATCGGAAAATAACTGCGTTACGTAAAAAGCCTTTTTAAGTTTGATTACGTTATTATCTATCGTAAGAGATTAAAAAATGGCAAAGTAAACGCGTTTAGCAAATAACCTAACCTGGAAAAACTTAAAGTTAAGGTATAACAAATAATTTTCGATATAATACCCGAAGGATACTTAAAATAGCGACGAATTACGGTAATAAAAATAATATTACCTGATATATATTAACGTATCCAATAATATAATATTAATTAACCAGTAAAGCATTAAATAAACAAAATATAGATATCCGAAAACCTACAAGAAAAGTTAATACGAAACGTATACGAATACTTAGTACATAGATATCTATGGGTTTACAAAACCTTAAAACGGTTACAACGAATATATTATTTTCTTAAAATAAAAATTATAGTATAAAAGGTAATACGATAATGCGATATTTACGCCAAAGCAAAGATACGACGACATAAACCTCACAGAAAATTACAACCTTTACTAATTACTAAGCGACTATAGAATTCGATTATATTTAACTTTATTATTATGCTTTGTTTATCAAAAGATTTAGCTATAAAAATATATTATGACAGCATCTTCGTAATCGTTAATCGATTCACGATATTCTTATATTTTCTACCTTATAATAAGGATATTAATATAAAACAATTCGCATACATTTTTCTTAAACATATTTTAGGTATCTATAAACTTTTAACGGAAATTATTTCGGATAAAGGTACCACTTTTACTTTAAAATTCTGGCAAAAAATTAATAATTCAACTTAAATTAAATTATAAATTATCTAGCGTATATAAATTCCAAACAAACGAACAAACAGAAAAAAATAACTAAACATTAAAAACGTATTTACGACACTATATTAACTACGAACAAAATAACTAAGTTTAAAAATTACTAATTATACAGCTAATTTATAATATTAACTATTACGAAAATATCGAAATAACGCCAGCAACTGCCAATTTTGGTTTTATACGTAATATCTACCGAAATTTATAGAAAAATGGACCAGTTAACGTTAAAATAATTCTTATTTCAAAATAGCTAAAACAACTACTTACGCAAGGTCGAATGGGTTCAAGCCTTATTTTCCAGGCTGAGCCAAATACACAGAAAATCATTACACGATGTAATTCGCACGATAGATACTATACCCAGTACCTTCGAACACGATGACTGATCAATGGTTTTCACGGTTAGGATAGATTGATACCTCAGTCCCATAGAGCCTCACTTTGAAGCCGAATGCGTAGTTGCCGATAAGCTTCGACCCTGGTGAACCTTATGCCCGCTGGCTGGTTCGGCAGGGTCAGACACAAAATCGTTTATAATTATTAATTTTTAAAACAGTTATAACATGATTCGGATTAAGGAAAAATACGAATAAAAGATAGCTTTTAAAACGAAATATAGCTTATATAAATATTTAATTATTCATATAGGATTAACTAACGTACTGGCGACCTTTTAACGAATAATAAACTATATATTAAGAAAACAACTGGATATTTTTGTTGTTTGTTACCTCGACGACATTTTTATTTATTCGGAAAAAAAAAGTACGGAAAACACGTTTATCGGGTTTTACAGGTATTACAAAAAGCCAAATATTTGGTTAATACCGAAAAAAGCTAGTTTTATAAATAGAAAGTTTAATTTCTAAAATATATTATTATGTTAGAACAAATTCGCATCAAATTTAAAAAGTTATTAGTAGTTAAGGATGGAGTATAGCTTACTGATATTAAAAAATATATAAGCATTATTTGGATTCGCTAATTATTACCGACGATTTATATGTAACTTTAGCAAAATGGTTATGTTATTAACGGAACTTACCAAAAAAAACCCCGTTTAAATAAGTTCCCCCTTAAAAAAACAGCTTTTTAGCAAATTAAAAACGCGTTTATTAATAAACTAATATTTGTTCTGTACGACTTAAAGCAACTAATTAAGCTAAAAACCGACGTTTCGGATTATGCTTTAAAAGCTATAATTAAATATCGAAACGATTAAAGAAACTTTTAACTTATTGCGTTTTATTTTTATAAGTTATATAAAGCTAAATTAAATTACTTTATTAACGAAAAAGAATTTCTAATTATCGTTAACACCTTTAAAGAATTTAGATATTACTTTAAAGGTAGTATGTACTAAATTAAAATATATACGAATTACAAGGATATTATATACCTTTTTACGATACGAAAATTTGTTGGAAGATAATTACGTTATGGAGAAAACTTTTCTAAATACGATTACGTTATTATTTATTAAAAAGGATTAGAAAATGGCAAAGCAAACGTATTTAGCAAACGACCTAGCCTAGAAAAACTTAAAGTTAAAGTATAATAAATAATCTTCGATATTATATCCGAAAGATACTTAAAACAACGACAAATTGCTACGATATAAGCAATGTTACCTGATATACATTAACGTATCTAATAATATAATGCCAATTAACTAACAAAGTATTAAACAGATAAGATATAGATACCCGAAAACTTATAAAAAAACTTAATACGAAACGTATACGAATATGCGGTATATAAATATCTAAAGGTTTACAAAACCTTAAAACGTTTGTAACGAATATATTATTTTCTTAAAAGAAAAACTATAGTATAAAAAGTAATACGATAATGCGATATTCATGCTAGAGCAAAGGTACGACGACATAAATCTTACGGAAAATTACAACCTTTATTAGTCGTTAAACGATTATGGGATTCGATTATATTTAATTTTATTACCAAGCTTTTTTTGTTAGAAAATCCAGCTATAAGAATATATTACGACAGTATTTTCGTAATCGTTAATCGATTTATAAAATTCTTATATTTTTTACATTATAATAAAAATACCGCTGGTAGACACTTCATCTACATTTTTCTTAAACATATTTTCGGTATTTATGAATTTCTAACAGGAATTGTTTCGGATAAAGATATTACTTTTATTTCGAAATTTTGGCAAAAACTAATAGCTTAATTTGAATTAAATTACAAATTATCCAGCGTATTTAAACGACGTTAGCAATTATCAATTTTAGTTTTATACCTAAAGTTTACGGAAATTTATATAAGGATAAACCAGTTAACGTTAAAGCAATTTTTACGTTAAAACAGCTAAAACAGCTATATGCAAAAATAAAATTAAAGCTTAAATTTGTACGCGACTAAATAAGCAAATACTATAACTAAGAAAGGTTAAAGGAATTAACCTTTTCGGAAAGCAAAATAATTTACCTAGCTACCAAAAATATCCAAACCAAAAGGTTGAACAAAAAATTCGATTTTAAATATATCGACTTATATAAAATCGTTAAAAAAATCTCAGAAAACAATTATACATTAAAGCTACTACTGAAGATTAAGTTCCATTTAGTCTTTTATATTTCCTTATTAAAATCAGCAACGGATACCATTAAAATTAGTACGGAATAAAACGAAAAAGTTATAAAGGATGTATTAATTTCTAAAACACAAAAAATACTGGATGCACGCAAAAAAAAAAAGGGATTTACCCAGTATCTGGTTAGGTAAAAAAATTATCCAAATTCTGAAAACACCTGGGAATCCGCGAAAAACCTTACGAACGCCTAGCGCCTCCTAAAAAATTTCACTAGTAACGCTAAAAACGCCAAGGTTAGAAGTACTCCGATTTACGTCGTCTAGCGACGCCAAATCGGCCCCCTCAGTACGAGGCTAGTTAACGGGCATAAAAGTTTGCGCTAACGTAACTTCAGCTTTTAATTGTTATTACTTTCGCCTTAAATGTTTAAACTTTTCCATCGCTTCCGTATATTTAATACCTTTATACAGCATTTCGATCCTATGCTTACGCAAAAATTCCTTTTAACTTCGCAAACGACCTAAACGGCCGAGTAATTCGTTGAAGTATTATTAAACCCGAAAGAATTCTTTCTTAACAAAACGCTTCTAAAGTTCGAAGCGGTTTTTGTCAGCGACCAGCTTACGATGTTCGACCTCGAAGGGCCCGAATAAGTTATAAGGACCACTGTGCTCGGTATAACGCGCGCACTTTCTAAAATTAGGATAAGCTTTGCAGGTTTTTTTTTTCGGATTTGCAGCGCGAATAAGAAAACGTAGATACGTCAAAACCAAAATTATTAATTCTTTTAGATAGAATTAAAACGTTATTACGCTAGCGGGATTTCTGCTTTTCAATACGACTTAATATAGCGGTTAGATAACAAAAAAGTGATATATAAAAAGGGAAGTTACTTACCAAACAAATGCGACAAACAAATTAATCTTTAAGAGCAAAAATCCTGGAAAGAAGGAGATCGTATTATGGCCAAAGGCCTTAATTCGATTGACAAACGGTCGGAGGTTGTGGGATATACCCCTGATGTAGATTTTAAAATTACGTAACGGGCTCGATGGGCTTGCAGCGTTTAATTAGCGTTAGTATATCGAGCCAGTCGAGCCAGGGGAACGGCTTAATAGATTCGAAAGAATTCGACTACCAGAAAAAGAATCGAGCCAGTTCGAATGCTTTAAGCCAAAACTAGGATATATACGCTTATTATTCCCTATAAATCTAGATAATACCAGCTTGCAAGATAATTTAGTTACCCAGATTTATATTTGTTATTACCAAACGTAACTATCGCTTTATTACTTAGATTCCCACGATACCACTGCCAACATAAACCGTACGACTTAGGTTTAATAGTTGGTTAAGCCCATAGCCGTTATATCGGAAGTTGGACTATAGACGAAAACAGCGAACCTGCGATCTAATGATCGACAAGTCCCTGTTATTACAAATGATAGCATTGTCGACTTTTCTTCGGTTCGAAAAGTTTGGTTCAAACGTTATTTATACCAGATGTTATAACAACTGCGCCGACACTGGCTTTATCCAACTTGATTACGATAAACTTTTCTTAGTTATTTCTATCTCAGCTTATTAATAATATCTCAAACTACTGGTTCTGTGAAAAATGTTTTAATAGTGATATATGGAATATTCTTAGTGCGGGGCCAGTTTTAAAATTTTTTTAAAATTATTTAAATACCGGTTTTAGTATTAACAGCCGGCAGAAGAGTAACAAATTCTTCAGACTGGCGTATATCAGCTAGCAGGAGGTGCGTTAGCACCCATATACGATAAGATTCCCTCTGATCGGAACATATATGTTCCGTAGCTAAATTACTTCAAAGATCAAGACGCGTTACAAGAGCGTACGTAACTAGCCAATTAATACAACATAACTGATATCCCCTATATTTGATAATTAAAAGTCTTATTCGCTGAATTAGCGTTATTTATTCATTGATTAGCTGTTGCTGAGACGATATAGGCTGTTGTTACAAGAACAGTAGTTCCTGCTTCGAAAGCAGCCACTTTTGGAGCTTAGCGCGAACTCGTCCCGGCTGAACTCCGGATGAGGAAAGCTTGGCAACTAAGGTCAGGCGCTAGTCAAATAAATGGCGCACAACTCCAACTAGCCTCAAAACGCACCTAAATCATGATGATTTCAAGCCTCGTAATTCAACAATATTGATAACGATGATAGAATCTTTTTACATCATCATAAAGAGCGATGTATCGCGATTACGGTGAATTTTTTTCCACTCTGTTTCTCTAATTTCTTCCTCGTTTTTCAGTAATAATGATAACCGCTAATAGTACTGCTTAAATTCGGTCAAGGGATCAAAAAATTTATTGGAGGATAATAGATAAGGGCGATAAAACCCTACGTTCAAATTAATAGTATAAAGTTAAAAGAATCTTCTTAATAGCAGAAAAAATTACGTAGCTTATTAGTCTAATAGCTAAAGTTATCATGAAATATATTTTTAGAGCTTTATCTACATAAAGCCACAGGTAACTCTTGTCGTCTCTTGATATATATGTAAATTGTATGGTATTTTCGTGGGGTTGGCGGTTAGGTGCGCCAATTTTTTTGACTAGCGCCTAGTCGAGGAACGTGTTGGAGAGCGCATTTGAAAGCGCGTCGCGGGACGGATTGCAAGGCGTATTAGGGTGTTGTGGAGCGTGTCGTAGAGGCTGTCGTAAAACGCGTTGCAGGACGTGTCGGTATTGATTTTGCTACAATTCGATATTACGTAATTAAATAATTAAAATAAACGTTTCGTAGAAAGAACAATACTTGCTTTATAAGATGGACAAGTTTTTTTAGCCAGCAGAAAGGTCGTGGCTTATCTCACTAAAATCAGGCCCTATTTTTGAGATTGTGGCTGCGCCGCAGGCGCAGCTGTGGCTAGGGCTTTCCAAAAACCTGTAGCTCTAAGTACCGACCCACAAAAGACCCATAAATAGACCCACAAAAAACAAAACCTCAAAAATAGGGCCTGATAACAAGTTGCTTTTTTTTTTGGCTCCGTTCTCCGCACTCCCATACAAAATTTTCAAAATCTACTTTGGAAACTACTTAATATAACAATAATAAAAATAATAAGAAAATAATAAAAAATACTGATATATATAACTTTGAAAAAGCTTTTTAACCGTATATATAACGTTACAGTCGGGGTTAATTTGGTAGAGATATTAAAGAAATAAGTCAAATTTTCCGTTCTCCGCAAACCTTTCATCCGGAACGCCCTCATGGCTGCGACAACGCAACCACCGCGTGCATCATTTCGCCATGGGGCTTCCAAGGGTAACTTAGTATAGGAGAAGCCCGTCCTGCTATTTTTTTGCCCGTACGAATTGTGGTTGTTGCGTCGCAGCCATGAGGGCGTTCCGGACTTTGCTGACCCCAACCTTCTCATGGCTACGACACAACAACCATAACCCGTACGGCCGAAAAAATTGATATACGGACTTTCTCCATACAGAATATACCAGAGAAGCCCGGTGCACGATAGTACGACCGGTAGTTGTTGCGTCGCAGCGAAAAAGGCGTTGTGGTCGTCCATTTCCCAGGCCTCAACTTGGCCGTATTGGCTGCAATTGTAGCCCGAAAAAATAAAATAAAAATTCCTATATGTATATTAGCTTTTGTTAAAGGCGTATATAAAATTTTATACTTATCGGAAGTAAAGTGGTTGCATAACGATTATTTCTGATTTGAATGATTGATTCTATTCGAATAAATAGTAGGAATTAAGAGAAAATTCGACGATTTTGCTGGTGATGCGGAGAACGGACCCCTGTTTCGGGAAACTAGTTCTCAGGCCTCGCTGGCTCGTTACGGGAATACGGCATTTGATTGGTTAATTTTTAGCGTAATACAACAGTACAAATCGGGTCCACTTAATTTCCGAACAGCAAATTTAATCCCACAAAGATATTTAAAAATTCAAAACACAACATTTAAAGTTATATACAATGCAAAAAAAATTATATATATAAGGTCATATATACATAAACGAGAAATGAGGAATTTGTGACAAAATAATACTTATAAGATTTTAAAATTTTCTTTGAAAATTATATATATTTATGTGACGGCTATGGGCTTAACCAACTATTAAACCTAGTCGTACGGTTTATGTTGGCAGTGGTATCGTGGGAATCTGAATAATGAAGCGATAGTTACGTCTGGTAATAGCAGATATAGATCTGGGTAACCAAGTTGTAATTGCAAGCTGGTACTATCTAGACTAGATTATAGGAAATAATGAGTGTATATATATTAGTCTTGGCTTAAGGTGCTTAAGCGGTTCAAACCCTTAAGCCTTTTAAGCCCTTTAAGCCGGCCCCCATTGGCTTAAGGGGCTTAAAGTGCCAAGCGCTTTAAGACCTTTGAGCTAATTACGTAACCTAGGACCTATATCGGAGATATTTCCCATATCCTCCGACCGTTTCTTTTTATGCCAAGTCCTTTTGGCCATAATACGATCTTTTTCCTTCCAGGATTTTTGCCCTTAAAGATTAATTTGTTTATCGCGTTTGTTTGGTAAGTAACTTCTTTTTTTATATATCATTTTTTGTTTTTTAACCGCCATGTTAGGTCGTATTGAAAAATAAAGATTTCGCAAGCGTGATAACGCTTTAATTCTATTAAGACGAATCCATATTCTTGGTTTTGTTATGTTTTTTAATGTATCCTGTTTTCGTTGCAAATCTAAACGGAAGGTTTGTAAGGCATACCTTAATTCGGGAAAATGCTTTCGCTGCGTTAAGCATGGTGGTTTTTGTAATTTATTTGGTCCTTTAGTTTCTGAATATTAACGGCTTTTGGATAAGAAGGAGCGACTGGAACGGGAAGAAGAATAGGCGCGAAAGGCTTTCCGTTTTGCCGCCAATAAGATCGATCGTCTTCAAAAATTGCGCAAGGTCCTTCGCCAGCGCGGGGTTGAAATGCTACGTCGGGGTATCTAAGGTGCGGAAGCGATGGAAGAATTTGATCGTTTGGAACGAAAGTAATAACAATTGGAAGCTAAGGTTGCGTCAGCGTAGTTTACCCTGCCTGCTGACTGGCCGTTTGGTAACCTAGATTGGAATGTTCTTATTTCTAGCGCTTCCGGCGTTGCTGGTGAAAGTTCTTCAGAAGGTGCTGGGCGTTCGTAAGGTTTTTCGCGGGTTCCCAGGTGTTTTCGGAATCTGGGTAATTTTTTTACTTGACTAGGTACTGGGTAAGTTCTTTTTTTTTGCGTATATCTAGTATTTTTTCTGCCTCGTAAACTGATGCATTTTCTATAACTTCCTTATCCTGATTCTATCCTGTATTAACTTTGATTGTATCTGCTGTTGATTCCAATAGGGAAATATGAAAGATTGGATAAAGCTTGACTTTCGGCGGTAGCTCCAATTTATAGTTGTTTTCTAAGATTTTCTTAGCGATCTTATATGGGCCGATATATTTGAAATCGAGTTTTTTGTTTGGCCTTTTGGTCTGGATGTTTTTGGTGGTTAGGTAAATTATTTCCCCTTCCGAAAAGGTTGGTCCCTTTAACCTTTTTTGGTTGTAATATTTGCTTATCTGGTTGCGTACGAAATTAAGTTCTGATTTTATTTCTGCGTGTAACTGTTTTAGTTATTTTGAAGTAAGAATTGCTTTAACGTTAGCTGGTCCATCTTTGTGTAAATCTCGGTAGATTTCAGGTGTAAATCCAAAATTGGCAGTTGCTGGCGTTATTTTGATGCTTTCGTGATAGCTAGTGTTGTAAGCTAGCTGTGCAACTGGTAACTTTTCGACCTAGTTGTTTTGTTCGTAATTGATATAGCATCGTAGATACGTTTCTAGCGTTTGGTTAGTTTTTTCTATCTGTCCGTCTGTTTAGGGTTTGAATACGCTGGATAATTTGTGATTTAATCCAAGTTGGGCCATTAAACCTTGCCAGAATTTCGAAGTAAAGGTAATGCCTTTATCTGAAACAATTTCCGTTGGAAGTCCGTAAGTACCTAAAATATGTCTAAGGAAAATATATGCCAGTTATTCTGCATCGGTATCCTTATTATAGGGTAGGAAATATAAGAATTTCGTGAATCGATCAACGATTACGAAGATGCTGTCGTAATGTATTCCTGTAGCTGGATCTTTTGACAAAGGAAGCTTGGTAATAAAGTTAAATGTAATCGAATCCCATGGTCGCTTAGCGACTGGTAATGGCTGTAGTTCTCCGTAGGGCTTATGTCGTCGTGCCTTTGCTTGTAACGAACCTGTCATACATCCACCTGGAGGTATAAGCAGTATCCGAAATGGGGTCTTGATTTGCAGGTAACAACAGTGCGAGGAATGATTTAGTGGTCTGTTCGTTAAAAAGGTTTGCGGACTTTTCCCTCAATCGGAAAACGGTGCCTCTGACTAAAGGCTTAGATTAATAGCTAAGGAACGAAAAACTAAGTAGGTGCTATTTACATGAAAGTTCAGTCCATTATATATCCTTTCATTCTACAGTAAGTATATCGTGGATTTATGTAATTTAAATAATTTACCCAAATCACTTAAATTTACTAAATCAATGTTAAGGGCCAAGTCTTTCCAAGTCCGGGGTTTAACCGTAACTGCGCTAACCTCCAAGAACTTGGCCTTTTTCAGACAAAAACCCCTGTTCTTGTAACACCATTCCCCCTTTCCAAGGATCTTTGTTCCAAAGATAAGAACCGTAAGTAACCCCTTTGGTAATTAAAAAGAGTACAGGGATTTTTCAGCTGATTTCATCATAATAAGCCGTATTCAAAAGGAAAAAAGAAAACCTCGTTTAAATCAGCGTGAGGCTCGTAACAACCGCGCAAATTACATTGAAAAGTTTGGTTCTAAAGTTGTTTTCTTTTATTATGGTTAGGTAGTTTTATAATAAGGACGTTAGTAATTTGGTCCTTAAGTGTTTGCATTGCTTCCTTGGCTTCCTTTAGGAACTCGAATTCTTTTCCAGTATACTCTTTGGTGGTAAGGTTCGTTAAGGGTTTGGCGAGTTTTCCGAAATCTTTGATTAGGCTACGTACGTAGCCCGTAAATCCCAAAAATTGACGGACATCGGTAACGGTCGCCTTATCGGGAATCGGCCAATTCTTGACTGCTTTTATTTTAAAGTCCTGGATTTGAATCTGTCCTAGGGTAATAGTAAAGCCTAAAAAGTTTAACTTCTAGGTATACCATACGTTTTTCTTGGCATTAACCAATAGGTTTACTTTTTTAAGTGCTTTTAGTATTTGGGCGACATATTTCTTATATTTTTTTAAAGTTTCAAAATAAATAAAAATGTCGTCCAAATAAACAAATACGAATTTATCGAAGAACTTTCGTAAAATGGTTATCAACATATGTTAAAAACTGGTAAGGGTATTAATAAGTCCTTAAAGCATTACCTTATATTCGTAAAGTCCGTAGATTATTTTGAAGGCGGTTTTCCATTTTTCGCTTTTAGCTATTCGGACTAAATAATAGCCGTCCGGTAAGTCCAACGCCGTAAACCATTTGGCTTTATTAATGTTTTCCTTTATGGTATTTATAAAGGTAAAGGGGTATCCGTTCTTAATAGTAATATCGTTTAACTGTCGGTAATTATAGATTTTTCGGTACATAGGGTTTCCATTTTTGTTTACGCGGATTTTTCTATCTTTTATTTTTAGTACCATTATAACGGGGTATTTTGCGGGAAATTCAAATTCTTAAATATATCTGCGCTTAAGGTTTCGTTGTAAACTTTTTTACAAGGCCTTAGCCTTTTCTGGATTTATATGGTAAATCTGGTAAAGTTTTAAGTAGTAACCTTCCTTAATAGGAATTCTGTAATCCCATTAATTGTAATCGGGTAACTTTTCCCGTATTCGTTCCTTAAACAACTTTTTGAACCTTTAATATTTAGGGGGGATTTTAGCAGTTGGGTCCATTACTTTGGCTTTTCGGATCAGGTAACAAATTTCTCGAAATTCTTTTTCTGAAAAAATTATAAGGTAATCCCAAGAAAATTTTTGGATCTTTTAATTAATATAAGGGTTACTAGAACGGAGCTACGGTATTCCAAGGATAATATCGTATCCTGAAATGTCGGCTACGTTTAGCCTAACTTTTTCTAAATATCCCTAAATTTGTACTGGAAGTTTTTCTGTTTCCTTAAAAATTCGTCCATTCTTATATTTGGACAGGCTTTTATCGACCGTAAGTAGTTTATACGACTTCAGTTTATACCTTTAAGGGATTTGATATTTTTCTGTAATTAACGGTGAAATAAAGTTTCCTTTTGTTTCTGAATCGATTATGGCCTTAAATGTTTTGTTTTTATATTGGAAAGGAATCTTAATTTAATTACATTGTCCGGTTTTTGCCTTGTATAAGGTTTTATAGGTTAGGGTTCTTCGATACCTTAATTTCGAAGGCCTGCGTAATTTTTTAACTTATAAGTTCTGTTAACTAAAAGGCGTTTCCATTTTCGGGCCTTTTTAACTGCATGTTTGGAACATTTATCGTTTATACAAGTAAACCACTTTTTTTTGCTAATCTGGCAAACTAATTTCGAAATTTTAACTTCTGATATCTGAAAGGGTTCTGGTTTTGGGGGTAAGATCTTTAAGGGGTTAGCTCCCATATCTAAGATTTCGTACATTATGCACAGTATAAAGGCGTAACATAAGCATCCTTAAGCAATAACTTTTCGACTTTGGGCTAACTCGGGGTAAAAGTAGCAAGATCGGAAGTAATCCGGCCATTTAAGGATTTTAATATATCTGCATTTATCGTCGGGTTCGGTAAGTATTTCCTTATCCTATCCGGGCTAATAATTATTACCTTCTTTGGCGCGGAAATGGATTAGATAGTTATCGTCGTGACATGCAGAAAAATGGAGCAAGTCGTAATCATAAACTGGTTTCGTATTTAGCGTATCCGGCCAAGTTGGTTCTTTAATTTCGGGGGCCTTACTGGCTTTTAAAGATGTTAAATCGTAAATCATTGTATTAAGGCGTAACTGGCTATATTCATCGTGTATTCTACATTGCTGCTTATCCAAATAACAACTACATCCTAGCCTTATAGCTATTCTGGAAATCTTTTATCCGGGATAATATCTGCAGGCTTTAATCGTTCGATTTTAACAAATTGGGCAACGCTCGTACTTTGGGTCGCCATTCTGTTCGTAATATATTATTGCAATAGTAAATTCTCGCTGGAAAGAAGTAAAACTAATTTCCCTCTTTTCTTTACTTTCGTTATTTAATTCTTGTTTGGTTATTCTAACCTTCTTTTGGAATTAAGGAACCCCTCCTTTCCTAAAGTCCCTCTTTGCTGGAGAACGATATTCGCTTTTGTAGTAACCTTTCTTGCTACAGTTGAAACATTCAACATTTAACTTATCTTTCCTGGGCTCCTTTAAAGCAATGTTTGCTTCTGTTACGGCTGCACCATACCGTTGCGCCAGGGGCAAAAGATTGGCGGAATGATCGCAATTGTGGCAATCATTCTGGTGCTTGCAGCTGCATATATACTGGA